>OX941081.1:2470000-2685000 GCA_954870635.1 Arctium minus | reverse complement strand
TTGTTTGTTTACGTCTTAATAGTTTTATTTAATACATTTGAATCGTTAAACAGGAAAATAAAAAAAATCTGCATTTTAATGGTTCCAAAATCATCTGAATGATTTTGTATCTTAGCCCCTTAGGCCTCTCTTAACCACTTATCGACCGAATTTCATTCCAAACAATTACCAAACAACCATAATTATTTTGCAATATATCGTAAGAGACTCTTAATCATTCTGACAATTTAATCATCATGTACCAAATCATTCAGTAATTGTCAAATAACCCCTAATTTTTTATTGCTATATTTTATTATTTTTAATATAACATGTTGCCTTTAAAAAAGGATGGAGGTGACCTTGCGAGAATAGGTTTGGTCTTTGGTGGATGGCGGCAAACTTCGCTTAATATTTTGCTTCTATTTGGTATGATATCACCTTTCCTATCCAATTCCGGTACGTTCAACTAAATCCAAATATAGAAATTTTAAATATTTTTTTCCTCTTAAATGAAATGTCCATTTTACAATTTTAGTTGGTTTAAAATAAGTGTTTAGAGGTTGTTTGCTTACCTCTTAGGTAGCGTTTGTTTTTTTAAGAGGTGCTGAAACTTGAAGTCTGATTTCACTTCTGATTTTTAAGAGGTGGTGTTGAAGTCTGAAATCTGAATCAACAAGATTGTTTGTTTCTGTAAACTGACAAACGACTGAATATATACAATTGTCTATTTTATCTCTCAAAAATTCAACTAAAATACATCAATTCAAGTGAGCATCGGTGATCGAAGGATGAAACGGAAAAAAAAAAGATGCTAACAGATTTGCGAGGTTGTGGAGTTTTAATCATATCTCAAACACCAAAGTGCCGATTTGAACGATTCAAGATGTTTTGAAAAGCTAACACACAAATCTACAATATTCATGTTTTGCGTTTTTGCAAATTCGGGGTGCATTTGGGCTAAAACCGATGTTGAAATCGAAAGAATGATGTTGTACGGAAATAAGAGGTAATTAAGTGGTTAGGTTATCACTTAATTATTCAAAGGACATTAAGGGTTAAGAGGCTCTAAAAAGAAAGAAAAAACAAATGGTCTGAATTATCTTACGTATGACTGAATCAGACATAAGTGGCAATTAAGAGCTTATTTTGAAAAAAAAATAAACACCACCTTAATAGTTCCATTAAGAGGTAACATCTGAATCATTAAGAACTATTTTCAAGTAATGTTCTTTGATTACGTATTAATCAATATTCGATTGATTGGTATGAGGCCATTAACAAAAAATATGTAACTAAATTATTACCAGCCAATTGAGTAAAAAATAGTTGTTTTATAAATTTGTTACCTTGAATAAAGGATTTACTGTATTTTACTGATTAAGAAAAAAATTCTATATTATATTACACTAAATAAAAACTAAGGAGTCGTACACCAGTAAGAGTGACATTCACTAATCTTATCTGGTAAGATTATTGCCCATCAAAATGACATTGTATGCTACAATCTTAGGTAACGCTTGGTACGCATACATGATTGGACGAGAGGACATCACTGGACAGGATAGGGTATGACAAGAGGCTAGGACAGGACTGGACAAGACAAATGTATGTCTTGTGTTTGGTACGACAAGGACTGCATAAGACAAGACTGAACAAGTTTTCCTAAAAGTTGTTTGATGATTTTATATGTCATATAATAGTTATAAATAACACAAATAAAGTATATATTTAAATAATTTAATTAAAAATCATTTTTAATTTTTTATACAATTTTCATACATATAAATACATACAAAAACAATGGTAGGAAATTTGAATGAAAAATATGAAATAATTGATAGTAGTTCGAAAAAAATCCGATTTATATAAAAAAATATAATATTTGGTTCAATTTGGAATATCTTAATGAATTGACGGATGCATAGTTGAAGCGACAAGTAAAGATAAAAGGCGATGGGTGGTCGGTGAAGGACGATAGTTGTGAAGAACGTTAAAGATAGTGGATAGTGGTAGTGCAGGAGGTTGTTGTGGTTGATGTGGTGGAGGTATAGGTGGTCGACAATGGTAATGATGGTGGTCGTGGACAGTGGTAATAGAGGTTATTGTAGTGGAGGAAGAGGCGGAACCGACGGTGGTTGGCAGTGAGCGTCAGTGTTGGCGACAACAATGGGTGGATGGGCGGTGGTTGTGGAGGTGGTGGAGGAAGTTGTAGTTGTGGAGGAAGAGGTGGAAGTGGTCAATGATGGTTTGTGGTGACTACCGCTGGCCGTCGATGGTGGTGGCGGGCATAGGTGGTAGTGATCGGTGTTAGTGGAGGTGGGCGACGATGGTAGTGGTGGTGGCGATGGCCGATGGTTGTGGAGGTGGTGGAGGAAGTTGTTATGGTGGAGAGATAGATAAAGGTGGTTGACGGTGGCTACTGGTGGCCGCTGATGGGTAGTGGTGACCCTTAAGACTAATACCATATTAGGATTATATATCAAATGACAGTAGATCAGTGATTTTTAGTTTTTGTCTCACTTTTATCCCATGTTGTTCCACCTATTTTGGTGGAACAAGAAAATACCTTTTTTTGTCTTATCTTGTCTCAGCATGTCCAGGCTTTGTCCCTGTCCTATGTTGTGTCAAACGTGGGACAATGAATTTTTGTTCTGTCACATGTCATACCAAACGTGAGACAATGAGTTTCTGTCTCGTCCCGTCCCACTCAGTCGGCAAACCAAACGCACCCTTACATGGTAAGCGCTTACTTGGTAGGCGTCGTCATTCTCACTTACCGACAGAGACCTACATATAAACTTTTTCAATTAATGGCACCATTTAACTACAAAAAACAAATATACTTATATTTTTCAGAAATTCATCATTGGACTGTTAGTTATTTCCTTACTTTTCACAAACGAGGTATTGTATTGCAATTTTTTTTCTTCAGAAACATAATAAATCTGAAATTAAAAGCTAAAAACAAAGAAAATGAGACTAAGGGGGTGTTTGGGATTGCTTATTTGAGATGCTTATTAACTTATTGCGTTTTCAAACAACAAATAAGTTATTTTGAGTGTTTGGATTGAAAGTTGCTTATGACTTATCCACTTCGTTAATAAGCAGTTTTTGATAAATCATTCTCAACTGACTTATTTAAAACTCCTTATTAACTTATTTAACCAAATTACATATTTGCCCCTTCTTCCTATAATACGCACTTTACAAATAACCATAAGTTAATAAGCAATTTTGCAAATAAGCATAAGTTGTTTTAAATAAGCAATCCCAAACACCCCCTAATAGGATTCAAACTTAAGTCTAGGGGTGAAAGAAAAGCCTTGAAAATAAACTCTACCAAGAAAAAACTTGTGTTATCATTGTAGTTTCATAATATGTACGGTGACATACAACGACTTGATATGATACACTTTTCACGACCCTATGGTTTTTTACTTTACCGTATCTATACTATATTATAAAGCACGGATAAAAAACTCTTAAATACAAATTATTAGGCACAAGGTACTATAATTTTATGTAAAATTTTTAAAATCTCTTAATTTACATGTATCAAAGCACAAGATACATATTACTACTGCAGACTTCTAACACCCACCAATTTGATATGTGCAAAGTCTTCATTTTATGCAGATCTTTCCATGTATCAATATTAATTAATATATTATATTACTATAATTTTGTTTTAATTATATTATTAAATATGTAATTGGTTATTTTTTCTAGATGTCATTAAAATACATAAGATAATCATTGAATTCTAACAAAATATTTAATTTTTATATAAAAAAATATATTATTAAGCTTAAATTAAACAAATTTATAAAAAAAAACATTATCACTTTCTCAAAACCATCCAAAATCGTGCTGTAAATCGACAAAAAAATAAAATAAAACATTAAAATCGTGATTTATCTCGTTGCATTACACGATAACGCGTCTAGTTTAATACAATGTCCGTGCCTACTTACCAGTTAAGAAACTTGGCCTTATTATATTAATTCATAAGGTAAATGACCAATATGCATTTAATAAACGATCCTAAAACAAAATTCAGATAAATTTACATTTTACCCATCTTCTGATAATCTCCATTATCAAAAGTCAAAGATAATCTTTTTATTTGTTTTCCAAAATACCAAAAAAATGTTTCTTTTTAATTTTAAGAGAAAAATGCGTATTATTTTAGAATATCCCTAAGGAATCTAGCCGCCGAGGCTCGCCCAACTCCACCACCGGTTACCTGCTACTTTCCTCGTCCACGTCTTCTAAACCAATCCCTGTTAGGGGTGTTCATGGGTTGGGTTGATCGGGTTATAGACATTTTAACAATTTAATCCAATGTGGATCCAGGATTTTAGGTGAGCGGTAGAGCGGGTACACAAACGAAAAGTTTAAGATATTGTTGTCGATGTGTTTTTAGCCGAATTCCCTTATTGGGGGACTTTTTATGTTTTTGGTTGATTTCAAGGGATTTTTTAAGCTTCTGCGTTGATTCGATGAGTTTTTTTTTTTTTTTTTGTGTTGATTCGAGAGATTTTTTGGTTAATTTCGAGAGTAATTTTTGGTTTTTTTTGGACTTGTGTACCTTTCACCCCTAAAAAACGTATATATCACGGAACACCCCCTGTATTTGAGCGGGTGCACTTTACGTACCGAAAAAAATTTCACCCTTACGAAACTAACTTCAGCGGGTGCACGGGTTGGGAAGGGTAGGTCCGCCCCTGTTGATGGTTTGAGAATTTTTAACCCAATTCAATCCAAACAAAAGTGCAACCCAACCCAACCCGTTCGGGTTGGCCAGGTTAGTCGGTTGTGTTTAAACAAAGTAAAAACAATATTGAAAACATAAAAATAAGATTTTTTTTTGAAATACGATCCATCATTCAAAATAATATACGAGTTAATCAAATATTTAGGTATTATATATATATAACTTTTCAATATGTTCTCTTATGAGTTCCATTGCACGTTATTACCGAGTTGTTTTTGGTAAGTTGTACATATTAAAGAGAAATATAAATAGTTTTAGAGAAGTCGCTAAAACACCCTCTTTAAGTCTTAACATTTTCATTTAAACCATCCCCAATCAAAATAAAAACACCAATCACCGGTTCATTTTACCTTCTTAATTTAATGAACCGGGTTCCGAAAAAAACCGACTAACTTTTAAGAAGGAATATATATATAGAGCATCACCAACAGCTTATCCAAAATGGAGAATATGAGAATTTTGAGCTATAATTTTGCTCCAACAACTTCTCCAAAACTATCCTTAAAATGGAGAAAGTAGGAGAGAGAAAGAATTTTTCTGCAAATATGGAGATAGCCCAAAAAATGATTACCAAAGAGAGAAACTATTTTTTATTATATTCTACCAATGAAAAATTTTGAAATGAAATGTTTAAGTGAGAGAAATAATATTTTATTAAATATATAAAATATGGTAAATGTAACATTGAATTTTATTTTAAAGTAATAGAAATTAGAGGGGAGTGTAACGTGGGAAGGAGAATATGGCTTTCCAAAAACCAACTTTTCAAGAACCGTTTTAGAATTTTAATTATATAGTATCGATAAATAGATAAATTTTAATTAATTAGTAATGTGAAAAAATTAAGAATGGAAAAAGGGTGATATATCAATATCAACTAGTAAGGCCCAAGGAAGGACCATGGATCCCTCTCATGGTATCCATTTCGTCTCCCCTTCCCTTTAGTAGATATAGGAAGCCCGTTGGAAAGATTCTTTGCCACATGGCTCTGCTACGACTCATCAACCAAGGGACTGATGCTTGTGGGAATTTTCTGATCTATAAACCTTCCCAATGGAAAGGTCAGCTGGCGCGAAAACCAATCAAACATTTTAATATTATAATCAATGATTTATCTTCAAAATAAGAAAACTATAGAAGATGGAAGTAATTTTTTATTATAGAGATTTTGAGTTTTAATTATCTATTTTAATAATTTTTTGAAAAAATGTTGGAGATGCTTATATAAGGTATATTCTCCATCATATTCCCGCGCTTTTTCCAAAACCACTTTCCTTCTAAAACTCTACACCTCATCAATCACGTGACATCAATCCTACGGTCCAGATTTATCCCCTAAAAACCCGATTCCTACACCACACACCATCGTAATATTCCTTTGGCATCTTCGCTTTTTCCCACCCTATAAATACCCTCTTCGTACTCCATCCCTTCCAAAACACCACCTCAAACGACAGCGTTTTCCCCTCCGACCACCGAAACCTCCCGCCGGTGGCAGCCATGGCCGGAATCGTCGTGATTTTCGATTTCGACAAGACGATAATTGACGTAGACAGCGATAATTTTGTGGTGGATGAGTTAGGTGCTACTGATCTGTTCAATCAGCTTCTCCCAACCATGCCTTGGAACTCCTTAATGGTACGATGTTTTTGTTTTTTTGTTTTCAGATCCGCCATGGATTTTATAGTTTTTTAGGTTTTTTTAGCGGAAGTTAAGAATGTCGGAGTTTTACTTACGAATAGTGAAATAACAGGACAAGATGATGGAGGAATTGAGTTTACAAGGTACGACAATGGCGGATATCGAACAAGTACTAAACCGTGTCCCGATACATCCTCGGATTGTTCCCGCTGTTAAAGCTGCGTATGCTTTAGGGTAAACTGATTTTAACTTTTTCTTCGTTAATTATGGATCCTTCATCCTCGATAGATGCAGGGACGGATCGAGAATTTTTTTCATACCGTGACACCATATAATATAAACAAAATATAATTACAAAAACACGGTTTTTATCGACGTGTTTTCATCTTTTCACCGACGTTCAATATTACGTTACGTGTTTTTAGCCTAATTCCATAATTTCGAGGGTTTTTTAAGTTTTTTTTATTGATTCCAAGAGATTTTTTCGGTTTTTTGGTTGGTTTCGATAGTTTTTTTTTATTGATTATGAGGTACAGTTGCTTATTCTTGAAGTTTTTAAAATAATATAGTAGCACCTTCCAAAACTATACATTGTACCTTTCACGAACTTAAAATTTTTTTATCCATCGTCGGAGAAATAATACGGTGGGACGTGCCACCGTATTCCATACATTAGATCCGTCCATGGATCGATGTTATTTTGGAATTTTGTTTGTAAAGTGCTTATTGACTTATTCCTGTGGTATTGTTAACAAGGAGTTTTAGTATTTGGATGAAGAAAAAAAAATGTTTATACCGGTTGGGTACCGGTGATAAATGAGTTTTTGATAAGTTATTCTCTTTTAAGTTACTACATTCTAACTTATTTGTTCATTTGTCAAATAAACAACTTATCACATTATTACGTTTTGTCAGTACTGCCATAAGCTAATCCAAACTTTTTATAAAACTTCGGTTTGACAAAAAAACATAATTGGTTTTATTGAATTTTGTACGAATTTGTTTGAATTCAGATGCGATCTGCGAGTAGTTAGCGATGCGAATGTGTTCTACATAGAGACGATATTGAAACACCATGGGATACGAGAATGTTTCTCGGAGATCAACACGAATCCAGGTTTCGTCGACGAGAATGGCAAGTTAAGGATCTTGCCGTACCATGATTTCAACAAATCGCACCATGGTTGCATCCTCTGTCCTCCGAACATGTGCAAGGTAAACAGTTACTCTATATTTTTTCTAGACTAAAGTATCAAAAGTCAAAATCTCTTAAACAGAAAAAAGTATTTTTAACTACGAACAGTTATTCTATTTTAGAGATTATAATATCGTTTTCATTATTAAAATAATCAATACATTATTTGTACTTCAATGTCTTTTATTGGTTGAAAATTAAATTTGGATATTTTTGTTTCTATTTTTTTTTCTCTATTTTAGCATACAATATAGGCTATGTTTGGCAAAAAAAGCTAGCTCTTGGAGAAAAATTAATATCCAAAACTACCAAAACTTTTATTTTAGCATGGCTGTTGGAAATGCTTTTATAGATTTATTCAAATTTGGAGATTTTTATCTTTTCTATCATTTTTTTCTTTTATTTTAGCAATACATAATTGAATAATTATTGGAGCAAAAAAGTTGCTAAAATCTAGCTTTTCGATATTAACATAGTTTGGAGATGTTCTTATTGATCAAATACAAACGAATATAATCATCTAACAATACAGACATCAAAGATCTAATTCCTGACTTCCTTTTGATGATCATTTTTCTTAATCAGGGTAAAATAATCGAACGAATTCAAACCTCGTTAGAAGGAAATAAACGGATCGTATATTTGGGAGATGGTGCCGGCGACTTTTGCCCGAGTTTGAAGCTTCTAGAAGGGGATTACATGATGCCAAGAAAAGATTTTCCGGTTTGGGAATTGGTATGCAAAAACCGACATCAGGTTAAGGCGGACGTTCGTGAATGGACAGATGGCGAAGACTTGGAACGAATCCTTATCTCCACCATAATCGCCATGGAAGACACGAAGAACAACAACGTCGACAACACGAATCAATTGTTTGATTGCAAATTTGAGACGATTGCTCTGAAAGCGTTGCCTAAACCTCTTTACGTTCCTCATTGATCGGATGAGATTCCTCGTATTTTTTCGATTCTACGGTTTAATCGAATCAAGATTGTAGTTAGTTTTTGGGTTTAAAGTTGTATAAGATTGCGTTGTGTTCATATATTATCATCACCATTATGATCATAATCTACACAGACAGTTGAATTTGACTTCAGTTTGACTTAATAATAGCGTTAGGGTATCTCCAAATTTAAAGAATTTTACGTACTCTCTCTTATTTAAGAAAACTAGAAACGTACTCGCGCAATGCAGTGAGATACATTACGATTTTTATGTTTTCTTTTATTTTTTTATCGATTTACGGGATGATTTTGAGGGAATGATCATGATTTTTTTTTATAAACTTGTTTAATTTAGACTTAATAATATAATGTTTTTTTATAAAAAAATTAAGTATTTTGTTAGAATTCAATGATTATCTTATATATTTTAAAGGGAAATTAATTAAAGTAACTATTTTAGAAAATCGAGTTTACCTCCTAGCCATTCTCTCCCTTATTTTATCAAAATAGCCATTAGGTTCGTGAAAGGAGTTCGTATATACGAACACCTCCTTTGAAGTCAAAAACTTGATCCATGTTCGTAATATGTGTTCGTATATACGAACATAACTTAAAAATTCATAAAAAAAAACATGAGTTTGTAAAAGGGTTCATGGAAAAAGTTAAAGAGGTAAAGAAATTTACGATTTTGGCCCCTGTTCGTGATTTTGGTTCGTATATACGGACCTGGAATTTACACATTTGGTTCCTCATCGTTAGACCTGACAAAAATTGACACGACACGCTAACTCGACACGAACTCGACACGAAATAAACGGGTTTGGGTAATACATTTCAACCCGTTTAAGTAAACGGGTTGACACGGCACGACATGAAAATTAAACGGGTAAGGTCAGGGTCAAAAATTTCAACTCGAAAATGACCCGAATAACCCGTTTATATATATATATATGTATGTATGTATGTATGTATGTATATATATATAAGTTTTCTTTTTAATGCTTTGGATTTTTAGTGTTTTAGATTTGATTATAATTTTGAACTATAAATTTTGGATTTCTAAAGCTTTATTTGAATTTTGTATTTGTATTTTTTTGTGAATTTTCGATTTTTAACTTTAATTTTATAAATGTTAAACGGGTTAGGCGGGTCATTGCGGGTTAGGCGGATCGGGTTAGGGTTGAGATTTTCTGACCCGTTTATTAAACGGGTCGGGTTAGGGTTAGACACTTTCAACCCGTTTAACTTTGAACCCGACACGACACGACTCGTTTGCCAGGTCTACTCATCGTAATCTATCATATACGAATCAATTTTCAAAAAAAAATTAAACAAGTTATAATTTTGGCCCCTCATATTTGGAAATTAAGTAAAAATGTTACATTTTAGCCCCCGTAATATGTGTTCGTGATATACAGACATGTTGAAAAAGTCTTGTAAATAAATCACAATTTTGGTCCCTTTTCTCTACCTTTTTTGTCTTTCATGAAATGTAAATAAATTACAATTTTGGCCCAACAAAACCATTTCACGAAGAGGGCCCAAAACCGTAAATTTCATTACCTCTTTAACGCTGCGTTCTCTAATCTGGAGAGAAAAGAAAAGAAAAGAAATTGACGAAAAAGAAAGGGAGAGAAAAGAAAGGAAAGAAAAATAATATTTTTATTTGTGTTCTCGAATTGGAAGGAAATGAAGGAAATGAAAGGAAAGAAAATAGATTTTCATGTTTTCGAACAGGAGAAAAAGGAAAGGAAAAATGTCATTTTTACAAATATATCCTTATAAAAATTTATTTATTATAATGAAAGATTAGTTAGTTTTGTAATTTTAATAATTTAAGTAATTTTTTTAAATGATTTTAATTTCCTTCTTTTCCTTTCTTTCCCTTTCCTCCCACATTTGGGAGGAAAGGTTTGGAAGGAAAGTTATCAATTCTTTCCTTCCGTTTCCTTTCCTTTCTCTCCTAAAAGAGTTTTGAGAACACGAGTTTTTTTTACTTTCCTCCTTTTCCCTCCCTTTCCTTTCGTTTCCTTCGTTAAATGAGTTTCGAGAACACAACGTAACTTTTTCCACGAACCCTTTTACAAACTCATGTTTTTTTTTGAATTTTTAAGTTATGTTCGTATATACGAACACATATTACGAACATGGGTCAAGTTTTTGACTTCAAAGGAGGTGTTCGTATATACGAACTTCTTTCACGAACCTAATGGCTATTTTGATAAAATAAGGGAGAGAATGACTAGGAGGCAAACCCGATTTTCTAAAATGACTACTTTAATTAATTTCCCTATTTTAAATTCTTTATTTAAATTGAGATGTTTATCTTGTTTTGATTATATCTATCAGTTAGTTATGAATTCAAACATATAACTTTAAAAATTTGTACTCATGAATCATGACTTGTAATCTTCAATTTTAAGTGATGTATATCAATAAACAATACTTAATGCATAAAAGTTTGTTTTTAAGAGTTTTTTTCGATAGTTTAATAATAATGTAATTTATTTTAGGTTTAATAATATAATGTTTTTTTATAAAATAAACATTAAATAGTCGGTTAGATTTTCTTAATTATATTTTGGATTTTTTATATATAAAATTTGATTATTAAATATTATGTTAGATTTTCTTAATTATATTTTAGATTTTTTATATTTAAAATTTGATTTTCATTTAACTTTAATGGTTATTTTTAAGAGATTTTAAATAATTAACATTAAATAGTAGTACATTAAACTTTAACAATTGTTTTTAAGATTTTTTTTATAGATGCTTTATAATATAGTATAGATGTTTTGAAGAATTTGTTGTAGCAAAAATTCTACCCAAAATTCCCAAAATCTCTATTTTCACCATTTTGGAAAATCAGTTATCATTCATATATAAACCACAATATTTTTTAATTGTTTATTTATTATTCCCTGAATTCAAGTTCTAATTAAAGACAATTAATACAAACAAGATTAGTAAACTACCTGTTTCAATTTTACTTTCACAAATCAAATGATTACAAATCTGTTTTTCACTTTCTCTCTCTAATCACAACTCTTTCTCTCTCTAGAACTCTCTCTCTGTTAATGTAAAATTACACAGAATTTGTTACTTGTTCTTACACCCTTCTAATCACAAGTCTATTAAAGCAAAACAACAAAACAACACACATTAATACAAAGACTTTGACTTTGACTTTGCTTGAAAGTTGACTTTTGAGCTTTGACTTGGCTTTACTTTGATCTTCAAACTTCTATGATCTTGCATCCAACATATTTATGCTCTAACAATCTCCCCCTTTGGATTCAAAATCATCTGAAAAAGTTTTTGCAATACAATCTCCCCCTTTGTTGCATTGAAGAACATTAAAAATATTTATCTCCCCTTTAAGCTTAATCTGTGTAATCTCCCTTTAATGTTGTAAATCCTTTTTCAGACACAAGAAATAAATTATATTCAGGTTTTGCTCAATTCGCTTCAACAAAATTATCTTTCAAAGAAAATTTCTCTAAAATCTGCTTTCTTTCAGAAACCTTTGAACTTTTCTCTTTTCAGCTTCAACTTTCATTTATCAAACGAACAATTCTTGAACACCTTTCAAATATTTCTTGATCTTCTCCCCCAACTTTAACATTTCTGACTCAAACATTTCTTGAACTCTTCTCCCCCTTTTTGATGATTGGAGCATGGAAATCATCAAAACTTTCCAAGAAATGTCTTTGATAATCTGATCTGACAACTGATCTTTCATACTGAGCCTCTGATTATCTATCGATCCAAAGAAATATTCATCCGAATCTTTTCAAATTCAGACAAATTATGAGTGTAACACCTGAATCAACAAATGAATCAGTTAATTTGTCTGTCAATAACACAAAGTTACCGTGTGTAACAGATACACATTGGAAAGAAGTTTTTTTCTAATTTTAATGATCACTCCCCCAAGGCTTCCATCCAATCATCGAAATACTACAAAGGAAAGTTCTATGAATGTTATAACAAGAAAACAAATTCCTTGTGTACTCGTGAAAATGTTAGAAAGAATTAAGCACATGATGATTGCTTTTATAAGACTCAAAATTGTGTAAACCATTGAGATAACAATAGTATAACACATACTCGATTGTGCATGATCGAAGTGCGAAGGTGGGGCCAACTTCCTTCTTTTTCAATATCCAGATTTTCTAAATGAAAACCAGATAGATTATGTGCTTATTGAAACATTTTCTTGTTAAGAAGAAAATGAGTGGCTGGTGAGGTTTTTGTCAAGAGTTGACATGGGCTAGTTGCCTATTTCAATAATGTCCACGAAGAATTGTGAAACACTAGAATTGTGGCTGCCCGGCTCAGAAAGTAGTTGGTGCAGAGTTTGATATTCTTTTACTCTATTCACTCACCCTCTTTCTTTTTAATCAATGAGCTCGCTTCTAACCAAACTCTCTTTTTCATTTTACCTCATCACTCAACCCACACTAAGTATTTGACTCTTCACACAATCGATCACTCAAGGATTAACTTCTTGGGTAGGAAACACTGGTTAACGTGAATCCATAGAAGTTTCATTTAATCTCACACAATGAACCCATATTTCCTATTAAAGCATAAAGTTGCTCAAAATGGTTTAACTTGTCAGTTAAAGCACAAAGACAAATGTCAAATGTTTGTATGCTCGAAAATATACTTTCCAACACGAGAGGAGGTACGTAAAGCTTACCTTCGATAGGCTTAGCCTCCAACTCTTTTGAAGAATAACTCTCAAAATAGTCATTTGAAAGAAATTTTGACTTATCAGAACTATAACTGTTATTCAACCTCTCATAGCGAAATGGAAGTTGCACTTTAGTTGTGTTCTTCCGTTTTTCTTTTTCTTTAGCTTCATCCTCTTCAGACAATTTAGTCCACTTAACTTGGAGTTCAGGATATTTTGGTGCCAGTTTTAAAAATCCAAAGTCATAAAGTGCAGGCACCTCTGATATACCCTTTTTGAGATAGTGTGGATTCTCATAACCGAGTCCCCAACACTCTTTGTTCTCTTTGGATTTGTTTAGATGAATGGTTTGTTCAGTTTGACCCAAAGTGTATAATTTCCCTTCTAAAACATTCACTTTTTCAGATAAAGACTTATTTTCTTTTGAAATTGAAGAATACATTTTAGCAATCTCTTTTGAGTCAAACTGACACAATTTATACTTTGAAGTAGTTTCAACTAATTCATTGTGAAGTATCGTCTTTTCTTTCCAGATGGTATCAATATTTTTATGTAAAGCTTCAATTAATACGTTATTCTCAGCAAGATCCTTGCTAAGTTTCTATATTAATTGATTATTTTCTTTAATGATACATTTTTCGCGTTCATGTTTAGACTTTACTTTTTGGAGTTCAACCATCATGGTTTGCATAGCATTCATAAACTCAGATTTAGACATATCACATACCTCTTTATTGTCTTCTTCATCATCAGTCTCTACTTCAGCTTCCATATCTATCTTACCCATGAAGCATAAATGAGTTTTCTCTTCTTTATCTTCCTCCTCATCTGAGTGATCTAGCCAGTACTCATCCTCAGCCATAAGAGCTTTCCCAACTTCCTGTTGCTTAGCCAAAAACATCTTATTTTTGTAGTACTCTGAATTTCGGACTTTTGGCTTTCGACAGTCTTTTGCAAAATGCCCGAGCTTGCTACAGTTGTAGCACTTGGTAGGTTCTGGCTGTTTCTTTTCTTCAACTATGTACTGCTTTTCATCATATCTCTTTTCTTCTATTCTCTTTCCTTCAATTCTCTCTTTATGTTCATAGTTTCTGGATCCTGACGAATACCTCTGACTGTTTGAACCAGGCTTTATATAGAACTTTTTCTGAAAAGCTTTAGTCAACATAAACATTGCCTGTTTTAAATTTTCACAATCATCAGAGTTAGAATTATCTTCACTCTCCACTTCCTCTGATTCGGAAACTATAAATTTCTTCTTCTTTTTCAAGCTCACCGACTTCTTCTTTACCACAAGAGCAATAGGATCACCAACTGCCTTCTCAGTCTTTCTCTTTTCTTCTTTAATCTCGCCCACTTCTTCCTCATTTTGTCTAAGAGTTTCATAGACCTCATGAAGTGGTATTTCATTCAAATCCTTCATCTGTTTCATCTGTCTAGTGAACCTTTTCCACTCAGGCTGAAGTATGCTGAGGAACTTGACATTAAGCTCAATCTGTGACTCCTTTACTTTGTTCTTGCTAAGCTCATTCAGTAAAGTCACAAATCTGTCATACGTTGCCTCGAGAGATTCTCCTTCTTTGGCTTTGAACTCCTCATAGTTGTTGAGACAGTTAGAGATTTTGAGCTGATTACCAACCTTTGATCCTAGCATCACTTTCTCCAATATCCCACATTTCCTTGCCAGTAGCATTATAACTATCAATCTTGACATAGATTTCATTTGGAATACCTTGTAGAATAAATGATTTTGCCAATCTATCGGCTTTATCCCTCTTTTTCTGTTCTTCAGTATATTCATCTTTTGTCATTGGATACTCTCTCTGTTCACCTCCTACTACTTCATGAATCTTCATAAGAATTTTCATGACTCCTTCTGTCAAAGAATTCATGATAAGTTCACCCAACTCATGTCTTTCTATGAAGTCCTTGAACCGGTCTTTCCATTGCTCATACTCTCCCTTGAAGAGTACTGGTGGCTTTACATCAGTTTCAATCGCTAGAGCTTCCCTTGATGACATCCTGTTTTGAAAAATATTCAATAAGAACTTGAAACTGATCGTTAGTCCAATTTGAAATAAAAAATACATAATTAATTTTCAGAAATTGAAAATTTCCAAAAATTCTCTAAGTATGATATTCGCAGAATACAAAGAGATGCAAGGAATTCGCAGATTACAAAAACACACACAGAATTCGCAAAAAAAAAATCCTTCAAAATTCGCAAGCAATAAGAATTCGTATGATGCAAATATCATAATTCGCAAGACTCGGATAAGATTCAGAATTCGTAAACATGCATCTTTTAAAATTCGCACAAAGACACTTAAGAACTCTAAGGTTTTTGTAGACAAGAGATCTGCGAAACTTGAACAATTCGCAAGAATGAATACTACGAAACTTGTCCTTGTAAAATTTTTCAAAAACGAAACTTGTCCTTGTAAAATTTTTCAAAAACCTTTCGCACTAAGAAATCTGCGAATCTTTTAAAATCTACGAGTTCTTGGCAATTTTGACTTTTGCGAATCCTGAGTTTTCGCAAAATACACTCTGCGAATTTTGGAACACTCTCAACACAATGATTTGCGAATCCTTTAGAATTCGCAATATTCAAACCTGCGAATTTTACACTTAAACAAATTCAGAAATCAATCAAAAACTGCAAAAGTTAATGATCTTCGAAAACTAGAGCTATTCTTGCGAGTTCTCGACAAGGTCTGCGAGTTCTTGAGTAAAACTTGCGAGTTCTTCAGATCTGAGACGAAAAATCGATCTGATTTGCTCGAAATCCTATCTAGACTTTGAATTACAATTCGTAACTTTGACAATTTAATCCCTAATACATCTAGAACATATTACAATCAAAGAATTTCAACAAGAAACACTTAGAAGTACAAATCAATCCAATACAGTGCATACCGAACTCGTGAACTCGAAACTCAACAATTTCACCAAATTCACAATCAAATACATTGCAAAACTTGAATTAACCTATACAAATTCGATCTAAAACACTATTCGCACATCATTTGATCAATTACAACTCGAAAAACAATTACAAATTCAGAAAATCGATCTACGACTCAAGAACACTGATACAGATAATGTAACCACTAGTAGATCTAAGCGTGCCACTAAACCACCTAATAAACTAAAGGACTACTGTATGTAGTTGTGGGGCACCTCAGGGAAACATTTCAGCATTATTTTATTATCTTTTAATCTAGGGCCATGAGTTGCCAAGAATATTTTCTGTTTTGAATGTAGGGTGATAATGCGATCACTTTTTATTTAAATATAAAAGTTATAGCTATGGCAAGGGCTAAGCTATTTCCAGAAAATTCTCCTTCCTCTTTCCTTCTTCTCTTATCTTTATACTTCTCTCTGCAAATCCTTACTTGGTTGAATTGATTTCACAAGGTAACCCTAACAAATTGGTGCTTTCATTGACCTGGATATGTATGCAAACCCATGCTAAATCCATGGAAGAACTCAAAGCTGCAACAGAAGCCAACACCCTGGCTATTACAGATATCACCACCAAACTTACAGATCTTCTCTCACGATTTCCTGTTCCACAAGTTCAACAGAAACCCAAAACCTACTCCGTCCGGCCTCCTCGCTGTGAACTTTCTTTCTTCGACGGCTCTAACCCCTTGGATTGGATCTTTCAGGCTGAAAGTTTTTTTGCGTACCACTATACACCCAATGAGCAGCGGATTGATCTTGCCAGTTTTTACATGACTGGTCAGGCTCTCACATGGTTCCAATGGATGCACCGCAACAAACAACTATCATCGTGGTTTGGTCTCGCTGAAGCTATACAACGGAGATTTGGCCCATCTTCGTTTACTGACCTTCAAGGTACCTTGTTCAAGCTCTCACAGACTGATTCTGTTCTTGCCTATCAAACAACTTTTGAAACATATAGCAACCGCACCACTGATTTAACACCTGCATCTCTTCTTAGCTGCTTTATTTTGGGTCTCAAACCCCATATACGAGGTGAGGTAATTCTACATAAACCCCCTGATCTTAATACTGCTATTGATTTGGCCAAATCGGTGGAAGAAAAATTATCTGCCAACAGAACTCCCTTCAATTGCAATTTCCAATCCAGAACACCTATCTCATCGATCTCTCCGATTATTACACATCCACCATCACCCACACACAATACCCCCTTGTTGGCATTACCTCCTATTCCCCCACCCCCAGACCCCCCCTCCTCCCTCCACCTATTCGGCGATTGACGGAACATGAACAACAAAACCGTCGCACTCAAGGGTTATGTTTCAATTGCGAGGAACAATTCCAGCTGGGGCGAACCGTTTTCTGTTACAATTACTAAATGGGGATGATGATATGAACACCCCGACAATCGAACCGGAATTTACACCATCACATGACCCCATCGATCCTGGACCGGAGATCTCTCTCCATGCTCTCACAGGTACCGCTCATCCCTGCACAATCCGTTTCTACGGTTCTATAAATGGTTCACCGGTTTCGATTTTAGTCGACACCGGTAGCACCCATAATTACCTCCATCCCCGAGTAGTGCAATTTCCTCGATTACCGACGGATACCATTCAGCGGTTCCCGATGGCTGTGGGTAATGGGGAAAAATTATACACATCTGGATGGTGCTCACAAGTTCCCTTGTTGGTACAAGGCCATGTATTTGCTATCGATTTCCATGTACTGAACTTTTCTGGTGCCGATGTCGTTTTGGGCGTTCAATGGTTAGCCACTTTGGGTCCAATAACCACAGACCACAATAGCCTAACCATGAAGTTTATCCTACACAATCAACCTATTACTCTACAGGGTCTTACCCATACTTCCCCACCATCTCCTATCACCCTTAACCAACTCCGTCGCTTACACAAAATCGATTCAGCTGCTTCCTACTTCCATTTACACCTACTTCCACAACCCCCAACTTTGGTTTCCACTAATGAACCCATACTTCCAACTAATCCAACCCAAGTCCCAGCCATCCAATCGCTCCTAAAACAATTCGCACCACTTTTTCAACCACCACATAGCCTACCTCCTCCTAGAGACTTCGATCACCACATTAATTTTCAACCCAACACCAGTCCAGTTAATGTCAAACCATACCGGTACCCATATTTTCAAAAAGCCGAACTCGAACGCCAAGTACGAGATATGTTGAAAGACGGACTGATTCGGCCCTCGACAAGTCCATTTTCCTCTCCGGTCTTATTGGTAAAAAAGAAAGATGGTACATGGCGTTTTTGTGTCGATTATCGGGCCCTAAACTCTATTACCGTGAAAGACCGTTTTCCCATTCCTACCGTTGATGAACTCTTAGACGAGCTTCATGGTGCGAGGTATTTCTCTAAAATGGATCTTCGCAGTGGTTATTTTCAGATTCGTGTTCATTACCCGGATGTGCCCAAGACAGCCTTTCGAACACATGACGGGCATTACGAGTTTCTCGTCATGCCTTTCGGGCTTTCAAATGCACCAAGCACCTTCCAAGCTACGATGAATAAACTGTTTCAACATCAACTCCGAAAATGCGTCCTTGTTTTTTTTTGACGATATACTGATCTATAGCACCTCTTGGGAACTTCATTTGCATCAGTTAACCACAGTCATGCAACTTTTGACCGATAATGCCTTCTTTGCTAAAATGTCGAAATGCGCTTTCAGTCAAACCCAAATTGATTATTTTGGCCACATTATATCTGACCAGGGTGTTGCAATGGATCCAGAAAAAGTCTCTGCTATGTTAGCTTGGCCTCGTCCTCAATCTATCTCGGCCATACGTGGGTTCTTGGGGTTAACTGGATATTATCGGTGCTTTATTAAAGGCTACGCTTCTATTGCGGCCCCATTAACAGATTTTTTACGCAAGGACTCCTGCATTTGGAATTCTTCGGCTGAGACTGCATTCGTCACACTAAAAGATGCGATGACCACAACTCCTGTTCTGTCTCTTCCAGATTTCTCCAAACCTTTTACAGTTGAAACAGATGGCTCTGGTTTTGCTATCGGTCCTGTTCTTACACAAGACCACCACCCTATCGCATTCTTTAGCAAACATCTCTCTTCCCGTATGCAACACGCCTCTTCTTATTCACGAAAGATGTTTGCCATCACGCCGCCGTCACAAAGTGGCGCCAATATTTACTGGGTCGCCCATTTACCATCCTCACCGACCATCAAAGTCTCCGTCAACTTGTTTCTCAAACAATCCAGACTCTCGAACAACAGAAGTGGCTCACTAAACTATTGGGGTTTGAATTCACTATCGTTTACAAGTCTGCTGTTAACAATAAAGCAACCGATGCTTTATCACGTTGGTCCCCTGCTACCATCGGGACATTTTGTGCTATCTCTCGGCCAATTATTGGCTTCCTGGATCGCATCGTGCCGCCTTACTCACCGATCAAATATCAAAGGAAATTCTTGAGCAGCTCAACCAACAATCGGATACATCTTCACCCTTCATGTATCATGACGGAATTCTTTTCTTCAAAGGTCGAATTTATGTACCTGACACAGATGGTTTACGAACACAAATCATATCGACCCATCATGACTCCCTTATTGGCGGCCACTCCGGCATTCGTGCTACTCTTTTACGGATATCCACAAGTTTTTATTGGCCCGAGCTCCGGTCTGATACGTAAGCTTATGTCAAGAAATGTTCAATTTGTTTACAAGTTAAACCACTCAACACAGCTCCAGCGGGTCTGTTACAACCACTTCCTGTCCCAAGTCGTACATGGGATGCAATCTCGATGGATTTTATTACGGGTCTTCCACCGTCTCGAGGTAATACTTCCATTTGGGTTATTGTGGATAGGCTATCCAAATACGCTCATTTTTGTCCCCTGCCAGAAACGATCACAGCTGCTAAGTTAGTCGAACGTTTCATCACCGAGTACGTTCGATTCCATGGTTTTCCCACGTCGATTGTCTCCGATCGAGACAAATTGTTCACCAGCAACTTCTGGAAAGAACTCTTCCGTCTGCAAGGTACAAAACTCAACATGAGTAGTGCATATCACCCCCAAACAGACGGGCAATCCGAGGTAGTCAATAGATGTTTGGAAACATATCTTCGAGCCATTACTGGTGATTATCCCACCAAATGGACCTGTTGTTTACCATGGGCTGAATATTGGTATAACATGTGCATCCACAGTTCAACCGGCTACTCTCCATTTCACATCGTTTACAGGCACCCCCCACCGTTAATCACAGATTTCATCTCTGGCTCCACTACAGTTGCTGATCTTGAATCTTGGCTTACTGACCGAAACAATTTATTGGATACTGTGAAATTCAATTTACAACGTGCTCAACTCCGCATGAAAAATCAAGCCGATAAGCATCGACGAGATCAGGAATTCACAGTTGGCTCTTGGGTGTATGTGAAATTACGGCCATACCGGCAACACTCGGTTGAGGCTCGAACATATCCAAAACTTGCCAAACGGTACTTTGGCCCATTTTTAATCACCTCTCGTGTTGGCAAAGTGGCTTACCGATTGCAGTTACCTCCGTCCGCAAAAATTCATAACGTATTCCATGTTTCGGTTTTGAAACTGTGCCCCCAACCCGATACAGCGGTTCCATCCCCCTTGCCACCCACATTCGATCAGGGTCAACCCGTCTTCTCACCTCAAGGAATTCTGAAGACACGCTGCATCAAGGTTGATCATCGATGGGAAACTCAGCTACTAGTTCACTGACAACACACAACATCTGACAATGCCACTTGGGAAGAACTCCATCAATTTCAACTAAGCTTTCCTCAATTCCACCTTGGGGACATGGTGAATCTCTTAGGGGATGGCAATGATACAGATAATTCAACCACTAATAGATCTAAGCGTGCCACTAAACCACCTAATAAACTAAAGGACTGCTGTATGTAGCTGTGGGGCACCTCAGGGAAACATTTCAGCATTATTTTATTATCTTTTAATCTAGGGCCATGAGTTGCCAAGAATATTTTCTATTTTGAATGTAGGGTGATGATGCGATCACTTTTTATTTAAATATAAAAGTTATAGCTGTAACACTCTAAAAATAAAACCAAGTAAAATTTAAAATTTCTGCAATATAACGCCTAAAATACCAATATTTCCATTTCTTGTAGAATAAACAACTACAACCCAAAGTTCGGGGTAGTTTGTAACAACTATAGTAGCGACGAGATAAGACATAATATTACAACAACCTATTTAATCTAGATTAATTTATCATAACTAGATTAAGGTGGGTGTTGCTATGTCTTCAAAACGCTCTTCACAGATTTTTTCCCAAAAGCCCGATCTGCCTAAAAGTCCTATTCGCGATACAGAGAATCAAGGTGCCCTTTGGACACCACTAGGAGGACCTGAAGACAACACAACATCAAGTGTTAGGCTACGAACCTAGTGAGTTCCCAAGTAAATATACATGAAAGAAATTAAAGTTTGGGAAAATAGAAACTCCCGAATTACCGCCCCATGATGACATTTCAAGTATAGTCCATCACATATTCAACAATACACTTGCATGTATTACATCAAGAAACATAGCAAGTTCTCATGATTAGGGGAATTACACCCCATGCTCTCACTTTAGTGCACACCGTATCTGGCGTCACCTCAAGCGTCTAAACTACCTTTAGTGCCCACTCCGTCGAGCTACACCTCAAGGTTAGTTGAGCCTTAGTGCCTATCCCATAAATAATAGGGTTTCACCTCAAGGAGTTGATCCTTTAGTGTCCACCCCTAAATCACATACCATGGTTCCAAAACATACTAACGACCACCCAATCTCTCGTGCACAAGAGTTGGGTTCCAAAACGATAACCATCACATATAACATAATTCCGCCAATAAATTATATAAAATCATGGTATAATAACCAACATAAATTCATATCCATTAATAACCATTTCTACTATAAATTTAGAGAATTAAATCATTCTTATCAGTAGTTAGGTCAAACCCACAATTCAACAATTTATGAGAAGTTAAAGCATGTAATAGTAAGGCATTAACATGTGTAAGTAAGTAGAAAACTCACTTATAGGGTTTGTAAGTGAAAACCCTAAAAATATAGAAACCCTAGGTTGATGATGATTTCCCTTGAAGCTTTAAAGTCTCTAGACTTCCAAGGTGTTGAGGTAGTTGAGGTGGTTGAAGGCAAATAAATGATGAGAGTGGATCTTAGGTCAAGAATTTAATGGGTGAAGAAAGGTGGAGAGAAAAATCGCAGGTAAGTAGAGAGAAATAGAAGTCTTGGTGTTAAAATGAGAAAATGGTGTCTAAAGTGAGAAATTCGGCCAAAAAGGTGAACAGTGCCCCGCTCGCGATTGTGCCCTCCGCGATAGTGCCCTGGCACTCTCGCGCCGATTGTACCGTAAGTTCCAACAGGCCACGCGATTGTGCCCTCCGCGAGAGTGACAGGCGCTGAATCCCCAATTCCTGAAATTCGAATTCTTATCCAACTAATCACAACTAAAAGATGTCAAGGTTCGATAAAATAGTTCCACGGACAAGGAGAATATATTAAGGGTTATCAATAGGGTCTTTTAAGCTCGAACTCAACACATTCAACATAAAGAACATAAATGGAATTTATAGAATACTAAGCATGAACTCAAAATTTTGGGGTGTTACAATAGGCAAGGGCTAAGCTATTTCCAGAAAATTCTCCTTCCTCTTTCCTTCTTCTCTCATCTTTATACTTCTCTCTGCAAATCCTTACTTGGTTGAATTGATTTCACAAGGTAACCCTAACAAACATAGTGTCGACTCCATTTCTCGATTTCTTGATTGAATCTGCTCTGATACCAATTATTATTCCCTGAATTCAAGTACCTGTTTCAATAGGCAAGGGCTAAACTACCTGTTTCAATTTTACTTTCACAAATCAAACGATTACAAATCTGTTTTTCACTTTCTCTCTCTAATCACAACTCTTTCTCTCTCTAGAACTCTCTCTCCGTCAATGTACAATTACACAGAATTTGTTACTTGTTCTTACACCCTTCTAATCACAAGTCTATTAAAGCAAAACAACACACACTAATACAAAGACTTTGACATTGACATTTATTACACTTGACTTTGACTTTGCTTGAAAGTTGACTTTTGAGCTTTGACTTGGCTTTACTTTGATCTTCAAACTTCTATGATCTTGCATCCAACATATGTATGTTCTAACATTATTAAATTTAAAAGTTATGATATTACTGGAATAAAATTAGGGGTGGCAACTTTATACCAAACAAAACTAACCAACATGTGTATCAACCATACCAATTAAATTGGTACCGATTTAATCGGTACCAATTATAGTCGGTTGGTAGTAGCGTACCAAGTATACAAACTTGGTTGATACACGGTATTGGAAATTGCGTACCATGGTAGTACCACGGTACCGACTTATTTATTTATTTTATTAGGTTTTTGTATTTTTAATGTATTACATATTAAACATTGTAAATTTATTTGAATATTTGCAAGTTTTATTACTTCATTTCCTTGTAGTTAAAACCCTTTAAACATCACATGTGTTATCTAAAAACTTAAAATTTCACTCAAAATTTGAACAAAGTGACAATTTTCATACATGTAACATGAACTTGGTACAAAACTGGTACCAACATGTACCAACCGAAAAAAGTTGGTACCAGTTAAGTCGGTACCAAGTACAGTTGGTTGTATATGATATAAGATTTTACGTGCCAATTATAATTGGTTGGTACATATGGTATTAGAGAAAAAAAGTTGGTACCATACCAAGTCCATCCCTAAATAAAATGGGTATTTTCTTTTCCAAAGTAAAAAGGAATATATTTTTTTCTTTGACATGAAAATATCGTAAAAAGCAAGTACCACGTTTATTTTGCAGATTGTATACAAGGCATAAAATAAATAAAATCAAAGTGACTCAAAATTCATCAAATAAGGAAGAAAAAACCCGTTATTTGTTTGTTACTTTAAATTATTATAAAAACAAAATTTCCTTTTTACATATTTAAAATGAATTATAAGTTGTGAACATTATGTTGTTGACATACCAAATTAAGCGGATGTTTATCTAAACATTTACCTGTTAAACGATTATCGATAAGAATTAATACTCTAATTTACTTTATCGGATAAAATTGTAGTCAATTGAAACAATAGTGTATGCAACAATTTACCTGGTAAACGATTACCGAATACGAGTCATCACCCTCTCTTACCGGGTAAGATTATCGGCTCTTACCATATTCATTCAATAACATAAACAATCGGTAAGCGCTTACCATGATAAACATTTAGTAAACGGCCCTTAAGAGCGTGGAATCAATAGAAGGACCAATCTAGGTACTAACAACATCTCCAATAACTATACTAAAATAGAAAATTTAAAAAATAAAGACTTTTTTGCTCCAACAGCTAGGCTAAAATGGTATATTAAAATAGAGAAAATAAGAAAATTAAATAATGTTTATAATTTTTTTTTCCAAAGGTGTTGAAATTAAATGTTTAGGTGAGAGAAAAAATATTTTATTAAATCTATTGAATATTTTATTAATATAGTTAATGTTAGAATTGTTAAAATAAACTAGCTGTTAGAGTTAGATGTGTTAAAGGAAAAACAAATAGAACAACAATATGGAGAGAATAACAATAAGACAGAGAGAAGAAATCTGTAATTCTCATTAATCATAAACCCTTTAAATAGGTATCACTTCATAAGAGACTGAGATCAGGTATCACTCAAAGACAAAGCACATTGAGATCAGGTATCACTTCATAAGAGACTGTAATGAAAAGAAACTTATTCAAGTTGTAAAGGTTCATACTGACAACCAGTTTGCTGATCTATTCACCAAAGCATTTGATGTGGGTAGATTCACTTTCTTGGTAACAAGTGTGGGAATGATCAACTCTGAATAAGCTCCTTCTCAAAAAGTGGTTACATACCTGTATATTATTTATTCTTGGTGTTACTAATCTTCCTTTTCAGGGAATACATAGCAGTACTCAGTTCATCACAAGCTTAAAAGAGTAAGTATTGTTAATACTGCCAGTGCAGTGTTAATACTGTCAGTGCATTGTTAATACTGCCAATGCACAGTTAATACTGCTAGTCAGTTAATACTGCTAGTGGTTAATACTGCTAGTTAGTTAATACTGCTAGTCAGTTAATACTGCTTTCAGTTAATACTGCTTTCAGTTAATACTGCTAGTGGTTAATATTGCTCTCAGTTAATACTGCTAGTTAGTTAATACTGCTAGTGGTTAATACTGCTCTCAGTTAATACTGCTAGTTAGTTAATACTGCTAGTGGTTAATACTGCTCTCAGTTAATACTGCTAGTTAGTTACTACTGCTAGTGGTTAATACTGCTCTCAGTTAATACTGCTAGTTAGTTAATACTGCTAGTGGTTAATACTGCTCTCAGTTAATACTGCTAGTTAGTTAATACTGCTAGTGGTTAATACTGCTGTCAGTTAATACTGCTCTAGGTTAATACTGCTTATGTCCCGAATACTATAAATACCCTTTGCCCGCCTAAAAGTTCATAACGACTCTTTGCATACTGTTCACTTGCGCTCTAAACCCTTTCTCTCTCAAGTTCAAAGTTTTCAGGCCAGAACTTTCAAGATCAATGGCATCAATGGCATTCATAGACGAGCACAATGAAATCGCGATGCTACAGAAGCCCAAACAGGCCGCTGGTTTCCACCAGATTGTGGATTTTCTCAAGACAACCCATATTGCCCATGCTCTCACTGTATCGCCATCAATCTATATCGAGCATCAAAGCCAATTCTGGGCAAATGCCACCATTGTTACTGAGAATGGTGTGCAAATGATCAAGACAAGGGTGTGTGACAAACCCTTGACAGTTACTGAAGAGGTAATTCGCATCAGTCTACGTCTAGACGATGCCTCTGGTATAACTTCTATCTCTAATGATGAACTGTTCTCTACTCTTACAAGAATGGGGTATGGAGGCCCATTGGGTGTGTTCAAGTTCTCAAAAGCAAAATTTTCACCTCAATGTCGTTTCTTTGTCCATACCCTTATGCATTGTATCTCTAAAAAGACTATTGGATGGAGTGAGTTCAGTAGCACCATTGCTTATGCTTTGGTGTGCTTGGCCACTGCCAGAAAGTATAATTTTTCTAAAATGATTTTCAGTGATCTTGTCTCAAACCTGGGAAGCAAAAAGAGCTTTTATATGTACCCCAGGTTTGTCCAAGAAGTTATCACCCAAGAATTAACGGATATGCCTCATTTTGATGGGGTATATGTACCTAAACCCCCTAAAGGCAAGGTTTTCTCAAATATGAGAAGATCTGCTGGGGACTCGGAAGGAGTAGACACCCCATTGTTCTCTACAATGATGGTGGTGTCCCACACTGATGAAGGTATGGCAGCAGGGTCAAGGCCCCCATTAGACCATCCCACTGCTGGCCAATCCCAACCTTCCCACTCTAAATCAATTCCTCAGTCTCTTCTTGATAAACCAACATCACCAATCACCCAAACATACAAAAGGAAACAGGTAAAGAAGGCTCCTTCCCTTCTTGTACCTTCACCCTCTAAGCCTTTAAGCCCTCTGAGGGAGGATACTCCCTTAGAGAATATCTTCAGGGAAACCACATGGGTGTCTCCCAACCCCAAGGAGGTGCTCTCTGAGGAGGAGGATGAGCATATGGGTGAGCAGGCTGCCACTACTTCTGCTAGCACAGAGAAGGACAGTGGTAACATAAATAAGACCTCCCCCATGGCAACTTTGAATGAGCAATCATTCAAAGGTCCCAGGTGCCAAGAAACCAAGGGGGTGGATAGTGCTTCTGCTAGGCAGAAGGTTTCCACTACCAAAAGATCCCATGATCCTTCAATAGAGGGTAACACTTCTGGAGAAGGTGAGGACAGATATAACTACTATGAATTGATGGAAACAATGGGCAACATCAACCAAGATGTTATTAAACAAGGGAAAAAAATTGAAGAGATGAAGCTGGTCATCCTGTCACAACAAGTTCAGATTGCCAAATTAAAGAAGATGGTGACAAAGCTTGTACAGAAGAAGAGAAGAAAACAATATGTGTTGAGGCAGAGGAAACCTGAAAAAGATGCTTCCAACAAGGGGGAGAATAAAGAGAATGAAACAGAGAAGAAAAGACATTCTGAGGAGAGATTTGATGGTGAAGGGGATAAAGAAACAGTTGAGGGGGAGCAAGAAGCAAGAACTGAAATAGAACAAGCAGCAGCAGAAACTGTTAATACTGCTCAAGCAGCAGAAACAGTTAATGCTGCTGAGATAAAAGAAACAGCAGGGCTTTCTGTGGAGGAACTGGAGATTGCAGAAACACTAGTTAAAGCCAAAAATGACACTCCTAAGGCTACTCAAAAGGACAAGGTAGTAGTCATCAATGAAGGAGGAATTCAACAGAAGGAAACAGAAAAGGCAAAGGAGTCAAAAGGAAAAGGAAAGGAGAAGATGGTTGAAGCTGAACTGCCTGCAAAGGAGAAGTCCCAGATTGAAATGGATGAGGCAATAGCAAAGCAACTTCAAGACTAAATGGAAAAGGAGGAACAGTTGCAAACAGAAACAGACAGAGAACTTGCAAAGATCATGGCCAGAAAGTTGAATGCAGAATATCAGAAAAGCATCAAAGAAGCAGCTCAAGCCAAGAAACTTCAAGTCAAAAAGATGCCAATTCAAAAACAGAAAAGACAACCTTCCAAAACATTTTTGGCCAATCAGGAAAGAAGAAAGATGATAAATTTCCTGAAAGGTGCAATTGGTGTCAAGGGGGAGATGTTCACTAACATGGCATACACTCAGATTGAGGAGTTGTATCAGAAAGAGATGCTCAAGCTTCAAGGGGATTCAGTCCAAAGGGAAGAGGCTGAGAGAAGAATGAAGGAAAGGCATGATCTGAACATACAAAGACCATTCCCTGAGGAGACTACTCCCTCAAAAGACAAAACTAAAGAGATGAAAGAAGAGCATGAGGGTGTTGGTGAAGAAGCAAAATCTGGAAAGAGGGTGAAGACAATTGCTTCAAAAAGGCAGTCTAAAAAGCCAAGAGTGGAAGAAAGAGCAGAAACTGAAGCAGAACCTTCAGTCACACCTCCAACAGAACCTGTGCAGAGCCCAGAACAGTCCAAAGAGCAATCAGAAGAGCATATGGGGCTGTACATGACTATAGTAAAACCTGTACAGGCTGTTCCAATCTCCATGAAAGCTCCAGAGATCATCTTTTGGGATATTCTAAGAGACAATGGAAAGGATTTCTTTAGACTCAAAAGAAATGATGGTTCATTTGAAGCATATTCAACATGGGGGAGAGTTATCAGAAGTTGTTCATGAGCTGATATAGAAGAATTGTACAAAGTGGGGATGAAACTCTATGAGCCTGTGTTGAAAGGTACTAAAGAAAATCTTCTCAAGGTAACAATGGAATACTTGTGTATGATGTTTGATCCAGAAAGAGTGGCTTATAGGATTAAAGATCATAATCATGAGTTTATATTCAAGAAGATTGATAAATGGATACTATTTGAAAACTGTGGAGTATACATGATTACTATTGACAACTGTTATCATGAATACTACCTGGTGGACAAAATCTATGAGCATAGCAAGGAGAAGCTAGAAGGGATGCTTAAAGCTACACTGGTATGCACAAAGGATTCAGAGATGGCTAAAATTGTGGTAAGAAGAACTGTAAATCAAAGTCTGGGGCTAGATCCAAATTTGGGAAACTGAACCTGAGGTGTTGAAAGCATCTTGAAGATCAGATCTGAAGAACTTGACTTCTCTTTCTAAAAGTCAAGTTAGGGGGAGATTGTTGGGAACTGAAGAATTTACCAAGTATGGTTAATGCTGCTAGTACAAGATTACTGCTGCCAGAGGACTTCAATAGTTAATACTGCTGAGTATTACTACTGCTAGTAGAATTAATACTGCTAGTCAAAGTTAGTGCTGCTTGAACAAAGTTAGTACTGCTTAGCTAGTTAGTGCTGCTAGTGGTTAATACTGCTGTCAGTTAATACTGCTCTAGGTTAATACTGCTTATAAGATGAAGATTCGAATTAGAAGAATGACAGCTGGATATTCTGAAGATATTCATGGAAGATATACTGAAGATATTCTATTTATTGTAATTATCTTTTTGTTCAATATATATATATTGTATAGTTTAGAATAGATATACAACTTTAATTTTAATTCATTCTAAGTTTATGTTTTAGAGAGAATCAACCTCAAGGCATAGTTCCTAATTCTAGAGAAGTAGAATTCGTCTTGAAAGAGTCTGTTCTTCAAGATTGAGGTTGAGTGTGTAATCTTGTGATTTGATCATTGAATACAAGTTCACACATTGTTAATCATATACTGTTTGTTTACTGTTATATTGAATATCAAAGTGTTTTTCCGCAATTTCTTTGATATTGTTTCTGAGACTTTATTCTTGTTAAGAATTCGATCCTGACAATATGTCATGTCCTCTTGACATCTTACTTGATTTAATTGAATTTCGATGAGAGTTTTCTTATTGCTGATTGTATAAGACTTAAGCAGAATATGTTTTGTGTTATCACCCTTGATGTCTCTAATGTTCATTTCTTCGATACATGATGCATTATTTCCATATATGCAAATAGAATACTGGTTGAACCCAAAATTACTAACTCCTCTAATATATGTAATAATAGTCCTTAATCATATACATTATCTCATGGAGAGTAATATTATTGGATTAGTTCAAAGAGGTAGTTACAAGGGTTTGCTTAGCTTACTTCCAAGCAATCGGCGTATTCCCAGTGGTAATTTCTTATCCAATTTGAGAACAACCTTTGTATGGGTCAGACAGATACCTAATATCAGCAAAGACATACCAAGAGGTTGTTTGGTATTTTTCTATAAGAGCTAATACTTTTGTTGCTTACAATCTAAGTAGGTATTGAATTTTTATTATCAATCTCATTTTTATTTCTACAGGAAAAGTATAAGCCCATGTCAATGGTTTTAAAAGATTTACTTGATATCATTCCAGATGACGTTGCGCTGGCGCTGAGCTAAATCTAGCTAACAAGTTCACTGAGAAATAGAATATACAGTCAAGTGTATTGTGCTAAGTACGATAATGCTTATATTGTACTTAGATAGGGAATTCAAATCCCAACACTTTTTTCGTCACCATCCTTTAGACGAAATGGACAATTCCTTATATCCAACACTTTGACCAATCATGGGAGTGCTAACCGGATGCGCTTTGTCCATATTAAATTGCCTGATTATTTTCTAGACATATGCAATCGGTGAATTAATATTTCACAAACTCGGTGTCCTGGCTCAAATATCTAGACAAACCCAAGTTTTCCCAAGATTTTTATCTCAGATTTAGATTTCAAGTTGCTTGTGGTTTCTCTTATTTCATCAAGAGTGCCTATTATGTTCATAACATCGACATATAAAGCTACTTTGAAAATCTAGAACTTGTTTTTCTACATAAATACGCAAGGGCACAATTCATAGTTCTTATATATCCTTTCCCAATCAAGTGTTCACTTAGGGGGTTATACCACATCCGCATAGATTGTTTTAATCTATAAAGTGAGCGTTTCAATTTTATTGCAAACGCACTTCGTGGTGTAGAGTTTCTTGATTTTGGTAATGTAATGCCATCAAGCACTTTTATATCTCTAAATATAGATCCCTATAGAGATATGTATTAACCACATCCATGAGCTACATTTCCAGTCCTTCGGAAACTACTAGGCTAATTAATTAGCATAACGTTATAACGTCCATCACGGGAGAGTAAGTCTTCTCGTGGTCAATCCAGGGCATTGTGAGAAACATTGCGCCAAAGGAGAGTCTCATACATTATGACTTGATTATTCTCATTACGCTTTACGACAAATTATTTATCTATGTCTTACAGGCTTTACACTTGGTGGGTTAGCACTACCAAACCAAATACCTGTTCATTTGTCAAATAATATGATTCTCCTGGATTGCTTATTTAGGTCAATTTGCTCTTTGTTGATATTTTTCAACTGAGCATGGTTCGATGTCAATGTGCTCTATCATCTCATAAACAACAATATATGCGAAACATATCATCAATGAGTATGTATGATCTGTCCATCGACTCATATGTACTCTCATAATTCATTTGAAATTTCTTTAATCTCTGGAATCAATATTAACTTTGGAGCGTCCTCCAATAATGATTCATAGACATAGTTTAATCAGAGACAATCTCATGAGAGGTTTATGTATTGATGACAAATAGTTGTGTCTTACTCTTCTCTTCTTTTAAATGAGTATCTGTCGAACCAAGTAGCTTCCCCCATTTCCGTTTGGGAGCTACGACCTCAACCACACCTCCACCATGTGTGATTGCAACGCACTTTCTAGCGACGTTGTGCCCTTGTTTGGGGACTTTAACCTTACAAGTATATTTGCATCTCGTATATGTGATTTTGTCACTTCCGGAATAACATTAAACGTATCAGGTATCGAGTCTGATTCGTTTGACTTCAACATTACGTTGTGAAAAATGAGACAGAGTGGGAATATTCAATGACACTTCCTGTCGTTCCCATGGAAAATCCTTTTTCCTATCTCCCCCTAACGACGGGAAGATTGTGTCATGAAAGTGACAACCCGCAAATCTAGCGGTAAAGATATCACTAGTCAAATATTCTGATTAGCGGATAATTGTTGGGGATTCATATCCAACATATACCAAATCATCTTTATGGACCCATTTCGATGCGTTGTGGGGGCGCAATTGGCACATATAATCAAACATACGTAAATGTAAAGTATCAGACTTATATCCAGTTACCAACTGGTACGCATGAGGTTGGTTAGCAAGCAGTGCGTCTATAAACGAAAAAAAAACTGCATATAATAATTGCATAACCCTAGGTAGATGTGGGTAAATTGGTGCGCATTACTAATACCCTAGATGTCATCATATTCTTTTGATAACAACTTCTATGAGACCATTTTATATATACACATGGGGTATAGGAAACTCTACATTGATCCTCATACATATGCAATTAACATCAAATCCTTATGGTGTAAATTCTCCAGCATTCCAAGTCATGTAGACTTGACGAATTAATCAGGGTGGTGAGCCCTTAAACGTATAGCTAGTGCTAGGAGTGCAGTATTTCATGTGGACAATAATACGACATGCGTTCATCGTGTCGAAACCAGAACCATAAAGTTTTAATAGCTCGTATTCTGGATGTTTATGTCCATAAATATCACCTTGTATTCGTTGTAACAATGGAATATTTTTGTATTATGTCCTTAGCTTTAGGATGATCTCATTCCTGTATTGGCTAAGGATTAGGGTATATAAAAAAGTTCTAGGTATTCGAGAGGGCATATTATGATGGCAATGTTGTTTCTTATGTTGCAGAAGTCAACAGTTGCAATTTGCCTCGTTTTGCCTATCACTCGAAAGAGAATGTGTCTATGTGTATTTTGCAATACACGGATCACTATGTCATAACCATGGTGTACCACATGGTCATGTCGAAACATATATGTGTCATTTCCCTAAAGTTCTTTATTGGTGACAAAAATGTTTCGATGGCTCAATAATCTACTAGCTAGTTTGAAACATATATATGTTTACTTTCAAATTCATTAAAACTTATGTAAATATGCTCATTATAATTTCCATTTGATACGAATATCTTTACAAGGTTCTTATTGATCTTGTACCAACAAGAAAATGACAGTTCATCGTCTAAGTATTTCGGTTGAATGAATTATAAAATAAATATTTGTCTATCATTTTAGATTGTGTGAGAGGTAAAAAAAATCAATTCTCCTCGATACATTCCTACACGGAACGGGGAATATTGAAATTTTTGCATTTGTTATGATGTATTTCTTTACATCTATAATGGTTACATATTAGATTACTTAACAGAGAAATTAATTTTAATACTTAAAATTAATTTTCAAAGAAACATATGCTTAATCAATATTATATATTAAATTAATATGTTATAGTTCATTTTCAACTTGTTCCCTTTTTTATAGAAGCACTTTTTAATGCATTTCTTATTTGATTGTCCATTATCACTTGGGATAATAGTTGTATCCCTACTCCAGGTGTTGAAAATCCTTCCTGACTCTTATCAAAACCCTGACCCTTTCTAGGGTCTCGTCCACATGGTGCATAAATGTGTGAAATTGTTTTTAACTCACAATCATTTGGAGTTGTTTCCACCTCTAACGCTTTCATTATTGATATCGAGAATTTTCTTTGTCCCGACATATGTGGCGTTGTTATTTGAAAGAACTTTGTTATGTCTCTCAACCACTTGCAGTTGGTTGATGAGTTTGTCTAAAGGTTACATTCCAACTTATATTGGTTCAATAATATTTACCGATGTATGAAAAGTGAAAATAATGTTATGAATCATGTCATCTTCTATGAGTTCCTTGTCATAGAGATTGAGACGCATTTTGGGATACATCATTTCTTTGTTGAAATCAGTTACCTTTTTGTAATCGAATAAGCGGGTTTCATTTCGCTGTACGATTAGTTCGAGAAGTACATGTTCATGAATACTCCCGATTCTCTCTTTCGGGGCATCCCACTGTTCTTTGGGGTTTTTAGTGAAGGTATTCTTATGAAGGTTATGATTTATTTATCGTCTCAAAACATGATGGTATTTGCTTGTACTTTTTCAAGAGGTTGTTTTAGGGTCAATAGGAAGTTAATGGATTTTAGGTATTTTCTTGTACCTTTTCAAAAGGAGATTTATATACTCATTTATGATACTCAGATTCTTTTGAGTTTACGACGTTGATTTTGGGATAAGTTGATTCAACCATTTACGTATATAAGGGATAATATATGATTTTCTTTTTGATAAGACAGTGGATTGTGGTTATAATTATTATTTTATGTATGAAATTTCATTATCATAACCATATTGGATTTTTGTATGCTTTAATTTTATTGATAATACTTCATCAATATTTCAATTTGCAAAAACAAATCACTCAATCTATTGGATTTCCAGGTAGTAGGGGAATCACATGGATTTCTTAAGTCCCTACAAACCTTAGGGCTATTTACACCCGTTTGACAAAATCCAATCGATATTTTGAGATTTATTTAATTTAAATATAAAATTATTAATTATAGAACATTTGGCATGAGGCCAAAATGACTATGTGTTTGACATATAAAGCCAATTTTAATACCTTAATAGTATTTTTGGAGCTTTTGGTAAGATACCAAAATATGGGGGTTGGAAGTGTAACTTCTAAAATTTAATTACAGAATTAAGAATTATGAATAGAAACTCAAGATAAACATTTAAATTTATATATTAAATTTTATAAAGCATTCAATGTCAAAATGAATAAACTACAAAACATTTTAACAATTATATGATCCTCAATCACAAATATGACTACTAAAAATTCAAGAGCCTTTAAATATACTTAAATACTAATATAATATTTGAATATTATAATATAACTAATAGGAACGTATTTACATATTCATATATAGTTGGTTTAAAATAGCAACTAGAATATTTAATAACTCATATCATTGAATTAAATAAATTATCATATCTTAAATTAACTTGTTATAAAACAAACATATATGATAAAAGTGTATATTTTAGGAATATTTAAACAAATATATAATTTTTTTTTGATTAACCAAAATAAAATAATAATGAATTTATAAATTGACATACATATAGAAGATTTTAAAAGAGATAATAATGGTATTAGAAATCCATAATCAAGTTTATAAATATTTATTGCCTCATATAATTAAATTAAAAATGGCAAGCCAAGTTAAATAAATTAACTATCATATTCAAATAATAATTAATTAGCATATCTCACAATAATATATTAGTCTAATTTAAAAGATACCATTAAATTATAGACATAAATAAATACATAACATTATATAATGAAATTGACCATCTAAACATGTTTAAACTAATTGAATAATCATAAATAAATAAAAATAAAAATAAAAATAAATTCAAAATTATAAATTATAAATTTACCATATACATAAAAGCTATCATTCCGCATTAAAACACAATAAGTTAATATAATAAATATTTAATAAATAAAACCAATTTAATAGGAGGTAAATACAAACCATATTTCAAGTACATACGGTGAGCTACATCCGTGAAAAATTAATTGAAGAATACGATTTTTTTTACTAATTGTTTTTTTTAACAACAATTCTAAAGTTGCATAGTCCCCAAAAAAAATTATTGATTTCAAATCAAATTAAATAACGATCAATTACTATTATAAAAAAAACCATATCACCATTAAAAAAATAGAAGGATTTTGAAAGTAATTGATTACAACCTTTCAAATTGCCAGAACCATTTTTATGTTTATTAAAATTGATCGGAGACCACAAACTAATAAGAATAAGAGAAAAAAAAATAAAAACTGAAGCATATAAGCATGATCATGGCTAAAAGAGTTAATCACGATTAATCATAATTCATAGACAAAAAAAATTGTAAGTTTTTGTAGAGATACTTACTTGAATGACAATATTGAAAAAACAGACCTTCTAATGGTGGTAGATTGCGAATAGAACAACCGTTTAATAGCGGCGGAAACGATTTGAGAGATCGATAGCGCAAACGAGTTACGTGCTGATAACGTGTTAAAGGAAAAACAAATAGAACAACAATATGGAGAGAATAACAATAAGACAGAGAGAAGAAATCTGTAATTCTCATTAATCATAAGCCCTTTAAATAGGGAGAAGTTTACAAAGAAAAGGAAACATTCATTATAGTAAATTCTAATACTAGGAAAATATTATATCAATCACTTCCTTTTGATGATGTCACATAATCCTACAACAAGATGTAATTTTTTTTAGATATTTTGATTTTTATATTTAATTATAGAAAAATATAGATAACTGTTGGAAATGCTTTAAAGATCGAGTCGGTCCAATTTTAGGATCAAGATAGGTTAAGGCATGCACCTACATAATTTTTTGGTTGGACCTGGTTTGGAAGGGTCGGGCCTAATGACATTTATATTTGCATAGTGCAAGTAGGGTATAAACGAATCGAGCAATTTGTGCCGAGCTCGTTTATCTTGAACTCGAGACGATCTCGAACACAAAATAAAACTCGGTTAGTTCAATGAGCCAAACTTTATAAGACCAATGCTTCATTTGGATCATTCGAAAACCGGATTAAAATTTTCGAGTCAAGTCGAACAGAACGATTCAAGCATACATTTCTTCGAGCCAACCATGCTTATATCACATGTTCATAAACCATAATATAAACATATAAAAAAATTCAACCTCTAACCAATAAACGTGTTAATCGACCGCGAGTGCAAACCCATAAACGAGCATCGAGCTCAAGCTCAATAACTCAAAAAATATTCGAGTTCGAACTCGATCCCTACATTGAAAAAGTTATTTAAGCTTGCATGGTATAATTTTTTCAAGTCGAGTTCGAATAAACTACTACTCGACTCAACTCGTTTCCGCCCAAAAGTGCAAGTAACCAAATAAAATAAATGATATATATTACAGGATACGGATTTGAACCCCAAAATCTTTTAATTTTCACTTTATTCCCTACTGTTGATTTGTTCCTCACATCTCTCATTCGCTTCTCCCTCTCGCCATCACCACGAACCTCCAATTTCTTCTTTTTATTAAATGATCTGTTACATGTTTTTATGTAAAAAAATGAAAAAAATTGGCCATAAATGTCAAAATTCCTACATAAGATAGCATATGATTGACGAAAAAGTCTCTATTTCACACAATATACGTTAAAAAAAGAGAGAAAATAAAAATACAGAACAATCTGAAAACAACTTTAAAAAAATCAAAATAAATGCCTGATACGAAGGAATTTGAGCACAACAATTGAGCCAGACACAAAACATGTGCTCGTCGGTCGATTAAATTAAAAGTTATGCACATTTGATATTCGTATCTTTTTTATATGTTTGTCGCATTCCATTATCTAGCGAATATCTCTGCAAGTAGGTTGATTTGCTGCGTATCAACTCTCAACATAATCAATTGGTTTATTGCAAATATGATTTACATCTTATTTATATTCGGTGTTATCAATAAAATTTAGAGTAAATTACGTTTTTCGTTTATGTGATTGGCTAAATATTGCGGTTTTTGTCCCTATGGTGTATAATTTATTGTTATTTTTCTTATTATGATTTACAATTTATTGTTGTTTTTGTCTTAATGGTTTACGATTCTTTGCTTTTTTCATCTGTTGTACTTAAAAATAAGAGTTAGGTGCCGTTTGTTTTTTAAGAGGTCTAAAGTCTGAAGTCTTATTTTAGTTATGATTAATAAGAGGTGGTATGTAAAAAGGTCTGAACGATTCAGACTTAAAAGCCATTAAAAGGTTTTTTTTTTAAAAACAAACAACCCCTTAGTATTACAGACGAAAATAACAATGAATTGTAGAACATAAGGATGAAACCCACAAGGACGAAAATTGCATTTTTTTTACAAAATATGTAATTTACTCTAAAACTTATTTTAAATACTTAGATAATGAGAAATATTTATAATACTATAAGTGCACACGAGCATGTTAAATATAGGAAAACTAATTAAAATGATCGTATTTCAAACACGTATTACCGAAATGCCCTAAATCTCGATAGTTTTGCCGAAATACCCTTTTTGGCCGGGATATAGGGTCGGGATGAGACCCATCCCGGGGTTATGGAAATTCGCGGGCCTCAACAGTGGTATCCCGGGGTTAGGGCCGGGATTGGAGTGGTATCCCGGGGTGAGGGCCTCACCGTTAACTCAATTATATATATATATATATATATATATATATATATATATATATATATATATATATAGGGATGGGTTCAAATGAAAACTCATTTTTTATTATGCACATGAGGACAAATCTTAACCATTGATCAAAACTTAGAAAACTAATCAATGGTTAACACATAATAAAATTAATTGGGAAGTGATTAAAGACAAAATTGTAATTTTGAATCAACGCCTACATTCTTTGACTTTTTATTTTTATTTTTAATTAAAAAAATTTACCCCCTTAAACTTTAAAATAATTTATCTTAAAAATTACTAATATTTTAATCAAACAAATTATATCAAAAAATCGAGAATTTCGTGCTCTTCGATATGACATTCATCTCGATATAGTTTTTTTTTTGTTTTAACCGTTTTATACATGAAATTCTATATACGTGTTATATTCATTATAAATAGGCATGCACGTCTTCGGGTGTCCACATTCAGTATGAATAACAAAGGTGAACGTTCATTCACTATTCATGATGAATAATACCGTATGCAGGATGAATAACACAATATTCAAGATTTTTTCGTTTTAACATTTTTTTACGTGAAATTCTATATATGTGTTATATTCATTATGAATATGCATGCACGTCCTCGGGTGTCCACATTAACGTTCATTCACTATTCATGATGAATAATACAATATTCAGGATGAATAATACACGAATCCATGATTCATGTATTATTTATCATGAATCGTGTATTATTCACCCTGAATGTTCTATTATTCATCATGAATGATATATTATTCATGATGAATAATATATGAATGACCCGTGAAGGTGTAGACACATGACACACTCTCTTTTGTTTCCCAATTCATAACCGAAATTTGGTTTAATTCATTATGAATATGTAGCGCATCCCCGGATGTCCCACATTCAGTATGAATAACAAATGTGAACGTTCATTCATTATTCATGATGAATAATATAGTATTCAGGACGAATAATACACGAATTCATGAATCGTGAATTATTCACCCTGAATGTTGTATTATTCATGATGAATAACACATGAATAACCCGTGAAGATGTGGAGACGTGACACACTCTCTTTTGTTCCCCGATTCACAACAGAATTACTCGATGGGTTCTTGATTCGTCTTGATGGGTGTTAGGTTACGGTGCTGAAGAAATGTGATGTCTTACGACGTTGAAGAAAGTGTTGAAGAAGGTGATGTCGAGTTACATACTTACGGTGTCGAGGCGTTGTACAAACTTGAACGTACATAAATATTCATAATGAATATAACACATATATACCATTTCATGTAAAAAACGGTTAAAACGACAAAAAAACTATATCGAGATGGATGTCATATCGAAGAGCACGAAATTCTCGTTTTTTTAATGTAATTTGTTTGATTAAAATATTAGTAATTTTTAAGATAATTTATTTTAAACTTTAATTGGGTAAAAAGTTTTTAATTAAAAAAGAAAATAAAAAGTCAAATATGGTAGGCGTATGTTTAAATTTTCTTCCAATTTTACCCCTAAGCATTTTAAAATTAAGAACTCTATTTAATATGAGTTGTTGGATCAAAAGAGATCGAATGGCTGAGATTTGTCCTCACGTGGACAATGAAAAATGAGTTTTAATTTGAACTTATAGGCTGTGTTTCTTTTGCAACCCAAGCAATTTGTACAAACTATGCAAACCAATCTTAGTCGTTCATCAAATCTAATGAATATATGATTTTATTATGTTTCCTAATTTAAAATCATGATTATAATGAATAAACTTAACATTTCCTAATTTAAAATCATAATTATAATGAATAAACTTAACATTTTCCATATATATCACAATCATTATTAATGAATCATAATCATTATCCATAAATATATCTATTGTTTTCTAATATAGTGGTTTGCATAGTTTGTACAAATTACTTGAGTTGCAAAAGAAACGCACCCTATATATATATATATATATATATATATATATATATATATATATATATATATATATATATGGTTGAGTTCTTTTGTTAACCATAGTTTTATTGTTAACTTTGTGAACTAATCTAAACCCTTCATCTTAACAATAAATGGTTGAGATTAAAAGTAATTTTCTAATTAATAAAAAAAGCTTTATTTCTTAAATGGTCAAGTGAATAAGAGTGGTTAAGGGTAATTTGGGAAATTAAATCTTCTATTGTTTTAAATGCTATTAAACGCCTCATTAATGTTTCATTGAAAAACAATTGTAACCGAAAACAATGGACAATTAAATCTCCCATTATTTCAAATGCACATGATAAACATTCATGAATACCTACGAATATGTTCATTGTTGAACACACCTTCAAAACAATTACACATCTAAATCAAAACAGTTAACTCTCTCATTGTTTCAAATGCACATGATGAACATCTACAAATATGTTCATTGTTGAACACTTTCAAAACAGTTACATTACATCTAAATCAAAACAATTACATTTCTTCTTTTTCTTAGTTGGACATACATTTGTGTTCATCAATGTTCACATCTGTTAAAGAACAAGGACATTTGTGTTCATCCAGATAAAGAACAAGGACATCTGCTAGGTGTGTTCATCCAGATAAAGAACAAGGACATTTGTGTTCAATGAACGAACATGAACAAATATTTGCTCAACATGGTGGACATCTGTGTTATAGAAAAATAAACATGCAACAACTCCATCAAAGCTCCTTTCAGGAAAATCGCCAACCTTTGATCAACATGGTGGATTCTAAAGATCATTGATTCTAGAAATTATCCATCTCAAAGGATTTTGAGATTCTCAAAGGCTCCTGCCTTATTTTGATGGTAGAAAATCCCAATTTGTTAAAAGAAATATTAAGGAGGCGAGAATTAGAAGCACTTCAATTAAAATGGAAAAAGTTCATCTCCCAGATCCCTCTGCTTTGATAAAAAGGAGCTGCTGAATAGCAAACAAGAAGGTATATGAAATCGAAGTGAAAATATTCATATGATTTTAAAAGTTTATGGAAAATGAAAAAATTTATGAAATCGTAACCTACGCAATAATCATGGATGTTTTTTTCTTGTAACCCCCAAGAAAATAAATGAATTATTGGTTAATTAAGAAATGACCTTTCTACCCTTTTGCATTAAATATATAAACAATGAAAACAACAACCAAAGATGCATTTCTATTGGTTGAACCAGGTTCATAAAGTTAACAACAATTGGTTGGTTAACAAATGATCCTTCCTCTCTCTCTCTCTCTCTATATATATATAGTGTTTGGTTCATTTGAGAAATGATAAATATATGAGAAATAGAGAAGTAATCCTAGCCATTCATATGGTCAAGATCGGATTTGACTAGTCAAATATTGCGGCTTTGATCAGTCAAAAGTTGCGGCTTTGACTGGTCAAAAGTTGCGGCTATCCCAAAAATAGAAGGAAAATTTCGTAAATTTTACAAAACACATGGGCTGTGTTCATATATGAACATGTATAATTCACATATGAACTATATGTTCATATATGAACCAGTGCAATTCACAACTGAACTCTTTTAACTGATTCATATATGAACATTTGTGATTCATATATGAATCAGTTGAACTAACTAACAGATTCATATATGAATCTGTATGAATCACAAAGATTCATATATGAATCTGTATGAATCACAAAGATTCATATATAAATCAGTTGAACTAATTAACAGATTCATATATGAATCTTTGTGATTCATACAGATTCATATATGAACTCATCTTGTGTATTTTACAAAATTACCCCTCTACCTTCTATAGGCCACACAAGGAATTATCCGGTGCTTTGCGGTCAAAGCCGCAAATGTTGACCAGATGAATGACTAAGATTACTTCTCTATTTCTCATATATTTACCATTTCTCAAATGAACCTCTCCCTATATATATATATATATATATATATATATATATATATATATTTACTTCTCTATTTCTCATATATTTACCATTTCTCAAATGAACCTCTCCCTATATATATATATAGGGAGAGGTTCATTTGAGAAATGGTAAATATATGAGAAATAGAGAAGTAATCTTAGCCATTCATCTGGTCAACATTTGCGGCTTTGACCGCAAAGCACCGGATAATTCCTTGTGTGGTCTATAGAAGGTAGAGGGGTAATTTCGTAAAATACACGGGATGAGTTCATATATGAATCTGTATGAATCACAAAGATTCATATATGAATATGTTAATTAGTTCAACTGATTCATATATGAATCTTTGTGATTCATACAAATTCATATATGAATCTTTGTGATTCACAAAGGTTCATATATGAATATGTTAGTTAGTTCAACTGATTCATATATGAATCATAAATGTTCATATATGAATCACAAAAGTTCATATATGAATCACAAAAGTTCATATATGAATCAGTTAAAAGAGTTCAGTTGTGAATTGCACTGGTTCATATATGAACATATAGTTCATATGTGAATTATACATGTTCATATATGAACACAGCCCGTGTGTTTTGTAAAGTTTACGAAATTGTTCTTCTATTTTTGGGATAGCCGCAACTTTTGACCGGTCAAAGCAACAATATTTGACTAGTCAAATCCGATCTTGACCATATGAATGGCTAGGATTACTTCTCTATTTCTCATATATTTACCATTTCTCAAATGAACCAAACACTATATATAGAGAGAGAGAGGGGTGTTCAAATGCAAACTTTTTAATGGTGCAAACCCATGCAACCCACTTATCTACCACATATTTTATTTTCCCATTTTTTTATTAAAAAGGTAAAAACAAAATATGTGGTAGATAAGTGGGTTGCATGGTTTGCACCATTAAAAAGTTTGTATTTGAAGGTGCCTCTATATATATAAGCAGTGTTAGAAAATGGTGGCATCCCGGGGTTATTGAATAGTCCACTAATAATGCATTCATTTTAACAAAATCAATTCTCTTTTAAACACCATCTTTTCACACTAAAAATCTATTAATTTCAAATTAAAAATAAGAATTATATTAATTACACCATTTCTGTTTCTAACCCCGGGATACCACTTCAATCCCGGCCCAAACCCCGGGATACCACTGTTGAGGCCTGCGAATTTTCATAAACCCGGGATGGGTCTCATCCCAGCCCTATATCCCGGCCAAAAAGGGTATTTCGGCAAAACTATCGAGATTTAGGGCATTTCGGTTATACGTGTTTGAAATACGGTTATTTTAATTAATTTCCCTAAATATAAGTGGGATATATGAAAATATAACAAATATTAACCAAAAACTTGAAAAAGTGTTTTCCTGAAAAATCATTCGAAATCAACCAAATATCTTTAAAAAATTATCGATATAGTGGAGTTCGGTTAAAAACATACCGAGTTTACGTCTAAGATGTATTTTTACGTCTTGTTTAATAGGTCAATTCCATTGAGGAAAATGTATTTTATTTTTCAACCGGACATAATTGACTTTTTTTCCAGGTCAAACTGTCTTGACTTTTCTACATGATCAAACCACAACATTACAAACCTTTGATTCACCTTAAAGCTGGAAACTACTTGGCCAAAATCCACCATGATCATCGATAATTTCTAACATTTTACTTAAACACATGATCATCGGTGGTGTTCAGACCAATGGTGGTCGACGGTGGTTCAGACCGGTGGTGGTCGGCGGTGTTCAGACCAGTTGTGGTCGGTGGTGTTCAAACAGGTGGTGGTCGACGATGGTTCAGACTAGTGGTGGTCGACGGTGGTTGGCAGTGGTGGTGGTCTGGATAAATCAAGTAGGGAAGATAGGGATAATTTTGTCCTTTTGAGAAAATGGGATGGAATGAAATTGAATTTCTTCTCAATTGTGATGGTATGACCAAACCCATGAATGGTGGAATGTGTCAAATTCAATTTCATTCTAGAAGTAAACCAAACGTCTGAATGAAATTTGGTTAATGGAATTGATCATTCCTATTTATTCGAAATCATGTGAATCAAACCCTCCAAAAGGCTTAGGGGTTGTTTGTTTACCTCTTAATGGTTACATTAAGAGGCAACATCTGAATCGTTAAGAGGCGAATCTTATTTGACAAAAAAAAAGTCTGCCTCTTAATGGTACTAAAACCCTCTGAATGATTTTCTATCCTGAACATCCCTTAACCATTAAGCACCCTAATTTCATTCTGAACAATTACAAAACAACCCTATTTCACTTTGAACTATATCATAAGTGCCTCTTAATCATTCTAACAACTTAATCATTCTGCACCAAACCATTCAACATCTTCCAAACAACCCATAAGTCGTCAGAATAATTAAGAGGCTCTTATGATATAGTGCAAAATGAAATATAGTTGTTTGATAATTGTTTAGAATGAAATCAGGGTGTTGAATGATTAAGGGATACCCATGATACAAAATCATTCAGATGGTTTTAGAATCATTAAGAGACATACATTTTTTTTGCCAAACATGATCACCTCTTAGCAATTCAGATGTTGCCTCATAATTGAACTACTAGAAGCGTACTCGCGCAATGCAGCGAGACACATCACAATTTTAATGTTTCATTTTGTTTTTTGTTTTTTTGTCGATTTACAAAACGATTTTGGATGGTTTTGAAAAAGTGATAATGTTTTTTTTATATAAAGTTGTTTACTTTAGGCTTAATAATATAATGTTTTTTATATAAAAAAATTAAGCATTTTGTTAGAATTCAATGAGTATCTTATATATTTTAATGACATCTAAAAAAATAACCAATTACATATTTAATAATATAATTAAAACAAATTTATAACAATATAATATATTAATTAATAGTAATACATGGAAAAGTCTGCATAAAAGGAAGATCCTGCACATACCAAATTGGTGGGTGTTAGAAGTCTGCAGTAGTAATATGTATCTTGTGCTTTGATACTTGTAAATTAAGAGAAATTTTAAAATATTGCATAAAATGATGGTACCTTGTGCCTAATAATTTGTACTTAAGAGTTTTTTATCCATGCTTTATAATATAGTATAGATTAAGAGGTAAACAAACAACCCTTATTATATGTTTTGTAAAAAAAAAACCATTATAAAATAGGGGGAAAAGATTAGGGATAACATAAAAAGACATTATAAGAGTCGTATGTGAAAAAATTATGGCCACCAACTTTGTATTCCGGGCTTCACTAGAATCTTTGTGGTTGGTATTCACCAAATCCACAATTTATGGCCCAAAAATTCTATTCCATTTTTCATAAAACGGATATTCTTCATCATATTCCCCATTTTCTAAAATTAATATATTCCATATTAAATATTAAAAATACAACCACCGTTGGATCACTTTTCAATCATCACGTGATACCAACCAACGGTTGGATCCAACACCCCACAATTAATATTCCATTGGCATCTTAATTCTTGTCCTTTTTCCCTTCCTATAAATACTTTCCACTCGTAATATGTTTTTTTTATAATTATAACAAACACAATTTTCTCAAGCATTTGTTTTCTCGTACATTTCGATATAAAATGTCGGGACTCGTGGTGATTTTCGATTTCGACAAGACGATTATCGATATCGACAGTGATAACTGGGTGGTCGATGAGCTGGGTGCGACTGATAGGTTCAACGAGCTTCTTCCCACCATGCCTTGGAACTCGATGATGGTACGTGACGTATGATGTCTCAAGATATGCATTTAATTTTTCTAAGTATATATACAAGAAATACTATAATTAAAGTATGTTTTTTAGCAACTTACTGAGTTTAATATGACTCACAACTTATTCAGTCAACTATACATGATTGTTTGGTAGTGGCTTAATAATATAGAAAGTGGCTTATTCAACAACCTTATAGGAGGAGCTTTATGCAAAAAGTCAATTTTTTTCCAAACCTACCCCTTTCATATATGAAAAAACTCTCTGGAACAAAAATCTTCCCAATATATACAGACAAAGTAATTTACATAGACAACTTTATCCATACATGATTTAAAAAGAAGACAATCAAATAATTGAGATTGGAACCCTTGAACTTTGGTAACCCAAGTACCGCTGGGCCAATGACCCTTTGGTAATATAAATTTGTTTTTTTTTAATTTACGTTATTTAAGATTTTGATTATGGATGTTGATCTGGAAACAGGACAAGATGATGGCGGAGCTACATTTGAGAGGAAAGAGCGTCGAGGATATTGAGGAAGTACTGAAACGTGTCCCGATACATCCTCGGGTTGTTCCAACCATTAAAGCCGCGCATGCTTTAGGGTAATTCGAGTTTTTTTCTTTTTGTATGTTTAACATATTATAACTGTTTATGTAAAATTACTTAATGAACCTTTTCTTTTTTCAGATGTGATTTGAGGGTGTTAAGCGATGCAAATTTGTTCTACATAGAGACGATACTGAAGCATCTCGGGATCCGAGAATGTTTCTCGGAGATTAACACGAACCCAGGATTCGTCAACGAGGAAGGCAAGTTACGGATTTTGCCGTTCCATGATTTCCACACCTTCTCTCATGGTTGCACCCTTTGCCCTCCCAACATGTGCAAGGTGAAACTTTATTTCATATTCAGATGTCTTACTTTATCTTTAACCGTTAATACTGATATTTTAGTATACATTTGATTTTTCTATTTTATGTATGCTTAAATATTTTTCGAAAAATAAATTTTTTTTTCAGGGTAAAATAATAGAAAGGATTCAAGCCACGTTAGAGAAAGAAGGAAAGAAAACAATCATATATTTGGGTGACGGGGCTGGGGATTTTTGCCCGAGCCTAAAGCTTACAGAAAAAGATTACATGATGCCAAGAAAAGATTATCCCGTATGGGATCTGATATGCAAAAACCGTCACCTTCTTAAAGCTGAGGTCCATGAATGGACTGATGGGGAAGACCTCGAGCGAGTCCTTCTCCAACTTATCACGACAGTAATCTCGAACAACGTTGATAACATGAGTCAGTTGTTTGATTGCAAGTTCGAGAAAATTGCTCATGAAACGTTGCCCAAACCTCTCTATGTTCCTTAATTAACCTTGTGTATCGTATGTTGTCCAAAAATCTTGGATCTATTTAAAATAACACTTTTTGTTTTTAGAATATTATATTTATGGGTTTGTTACATGTGTTTATTTTAGAGTAAACTTCAATTATGGTCCTTGAGGTTAGTAAAAAGTCTAAAGTAGGACCTGAACTTTGATCAATTTAAAAATAATCTTTATAGTTTTCATTTTGCTACGAAAGTGGTTTCTGGTTGTTAACTCTGTTTATTTTCTTCGTTAGAGGAAAGGTCATTTCAGTCTTTTCATCAAAATAAGAAATTTTAGCATGAGAAAGAACTTTTATAATAAAATAAAATACAAAAAATAAAATAAAATACTATTTTATTAAAAAAAAGATTTTGATTCATCTCGATCTAAGGAGAAAATAAATAGAGTTAACGGACATGGACCACTTTCAGAGCAAAATGAGACCACATATATTTGTGGACTTATCAACTTCAAACGTTTGACTAAACCTCAAGAACTAAAATTGAAATTTACTTGTTTTTTTTTGAACGGCGGAATTTTATAGAACTAGCAAAAGGCTAGAAAAAGAAACAATTACAAAAGAGTAATGGCAAGGGGAGGATTAGTAAGCCACCCAACCCAATTAATAGACAAATTACTACTTCTATGAGTTACCCAAAAATAAGCACGGGTTATGATGTTCTCAAAAAGCAGCACTTTCCTTGGCTTCGGGTTGCCAAAGAGAATACCATTCCGAAACACCTATATAGACCATAAAGTGGTAAGCGTAACGGCCTCAAAACACATAAAAACCTCCCTCTTCAACTTAATTGAGTCAATCCAAGAGAACCAATCCGAATAAGAATGGAGATTCGGAATATCCATACGCCACCAACGACCAATGAGAACCCACAAGTCTTTAGCGACATGACATGAAAAGAAAAGATGATTGCAATCCTCCACTCCTATATCACAATTAGGACATAAAAGAGACGAAACATCGATACCTCTTTTATCCAAATTTATCCGAGTAGGGAGCCGATTTAGAAGCAACCGCCACGCGAACACATTAACTTTGATGGGAACAAGTCTATTCCATCTAGTAGGACAAGAATCCACCTCCAAATGACTACAATCAATTAAACGCCTAGCTGAAGCCACTGAATAATCACCCGACCCTTCTAACAGCCACACCCATCTATCCTTTTGACAGGAGGGCACAAAGGTAGATAAAATTTGTTGTAGTTCACTAAATTGCATGGCCTCAACCCCACCTCTCGGCGCCCTTCGAAGACACACATCCCAACAGCCTAACTCCAAACGAGACTTGACATTCGCCGATTTATTCAATTCTAAAGCGTAAACTCTAGGAAATTGAATTTTAAAAGGAGAATCCCCAAGCTAAACATCATCCCAAAACGCGGTTGAAACACCATCGCCCACCTTTTTCTTACAGAAAGATAAAAGATCAATACCTTTATCCTTTAGAGCGTTGACCGATTTTATAATTGAAACCCATGTTGAGTTCGAAATTTGCCTAGGCAAACTCGAACCAATTAGGCATTTGTCGTCATAGATGGATTTAATAATTTTAACCCAAAGAGCCTCATCCTCCAACCAAAACCGCCAAATCCACTTGAAAAGCAATGCACGGTTAAACGCCATAATGCTACCAATACCAAGTCCTCCGAGTTTGAGACTAGCCATAACTTTTTTCCACTTGACCCAAGACGTTTTCTTTTCCTCCACATCCGCACCAATAAAGAATCTATTTCAGATAGATTCCAAGCCTTGGTCAACCAATCTTGGGATTTTATAGATAGACATGAAGTAAGTAGGGAGGTTCCCCAAAACGGACTTTAAAAAGGTAACCCGACCATCAGCCGAAAGGGTTTTAACTTTCCAATTGAAAAGTTTGACCAAGAAATTCTCGAACACCGCCTTCCAACCCTCCTTTTTGGGGTTGGAACACCACCTTCCAATTGAAATTTACTTGTTTATTTTAAGATATATTAGTTCATTATATATTTTTTTAATAAAAAAGATAAAGAATCATATTTAACATTATAAAGATTCCGTGATGGAACGATTTAGTTGAAACCTACAATGTTTTGTCTAGGGATGGACCAGAATTTTTTTTATACGGTTACACTATATAATACAGATAAAAAATAATTACAAAAAGTATGGTTTTTATCGACACATCTTCATCTTTTTATCGACGTTTAATATTGTCACATGAAATTTTTAGTTAATTCCATAATTTCGAGGGATTTTTAAAGTTGTTTGCTTGATTTCAAGGTATTTTTAAGCTTTTTTTTATCGATTTCGAGAGATTTTTCGGTTTTTTTGGTTGATTTCGATAGTTTCTTTTGGTTTTTTGGTTGATTATGAGATATGATTGCACTTTCTTGAAGTTTCTAAAATAATACGGTAGTACCTTTCAAAACGATACGGTTGCACCTTTCACGAACCTAAATTTTTTTACCCTTCATCGAAGAACTAATACGGTGGCACGTGTCACCATATTTAATAAACTAAATTCGTCCCTGATTTCGCCATGACATCTGTAATGGATAATTTTTTTGTGGAAGGATGTCTCATGTTATACCTATACAAATCCCTTGACAAATTATGACTGAAAGACATTAGCCCCGGTTAAAACTCAGTGGTTATGTTTGGATTCGAATCTTAAATAGATGGAATATTCCACCACATCCTCAGGGTTTATAATGGATAATTTATGTTTCAGATAAAGGATAAATTTTAGATTAAAATAATAGAATAGACGACTTACAATAACGGAAGAAACAAATCAAAATGGGAAAAGAGATTCTCGTTTTAATTGATTTTTTTTAATTTTCGGAACATAAGAAAACTTCAAAAAATTTCGAGACATGGAATTATTACATAAACCTAAGAAAGAGAAAATTCTTTTAAGAATCCATGAAATTATAATAATTTTTTAGAACTAGTGCATCATGTGTTATTTTATATGATTAATTTTCATCTAAGACTAACATTTAGAATATATTGTTACCATATATATATATATATATATATATATATATATATATATATATATATTTCATATGTATTTGTTTTACAATGTAAACCTTTTAGTCTGTTTGAAACAATACCTAAAGACGAGAAAAAATCATGTGAAACAATACATTAGGATAAAAGTTCTTACGGTTATCACCAATATACAGAGTTTTCATTTGATTGAGGATTCTATTCCTGGACGTCACCGAGGCATAAAATCTGGGTGTGACTAGATTATATGCGATGCAAATGTGTTTTACTTCGACACACTTTACTTTGATTTATTGTGCAAATTAATGATCATATGTTCGGTTCAAATGTTGCAAATTAACGATCTGTGAATCATTGAAATTTTCTGAAAAATTATACTTGAAGATGCATATGTGAACCAACATTGAAAATCATTTATACGAGTGTTCATATATGCATTCTCAAATAGAATTTTTCAATGATTCACATATGAACTTTTTCATTTACCTAGGAAAAGTTTTTGAAAAATATTCAAAATTGTGTTTAGAAGGATGATAATAGATATTTTTTTGTTCATAACCATGAGTTTTTAAATCAGCTTGTATGTACCTCGATTAATCTCAAAAGTCCCTTAAAAACAGTCAGGAAAATCTCTAATCACTTTTCAGGACTCAAACAGGAGAATTTTGAAGATAATCCCCAAAAATTCAAGTCTTATTACCAGTTAAACTAACCGTATGTCAAAAATGACAATATTTGGTAGATGGGTGATGTTCAAAAAGAAGATTCATTTTTGAAATTAATATGAAGACTAGAAGCGTATTCGCGCAATTCAATGAGATACATCACGATTTTAATGTTTCATTTTATTTTTTTGTCGATTTACAGTACGATTTTGGATGGTTTTGAGAAAGTGATAATGTTTTTTTATCAAATTTGTTTAATTTATACTTAATAATATAATGTTTTTTATATAAAAAATTTAAGTATTTTGTTAGAATTCAATGATTATCTTATATATTTTAATGACATATAGAAAAAATAACAAATTACATATTTAATAATATAACTAGTGTTAGGCCCGTGCATTGCACGGGAGGATAAATTTTTTGTTGGAATATTGAACCGAGTTAAAATGAAACGTAATTTCTCTGTTAACAGTTAATGAAATACAATGTGAAAAACGAATGTATTTTCATAAGTGGTTAACTTACATATATTCTTAATCATTTGTTGTTATGAGTTTGTGCAATAATATTGATAATAGTTTTGTATTATATTATTTAAAACTCAAACGACATGTCTCACAACATATCACTATTATTGAAATAATTATAAATATGAACATACGTTTTTTTACAGATTTTGCAATTTTTCTGAAACCTCCTCGACAACACTTGACAATCACTTTGAACGTATAAATCTGTAGATTAATTAACAACGTTCAACTCACATCAAATATGACAAAGAAAATAAATGATTTCTATCTTTTGTAACCGGCAACTCAACTGGTATAGTTCAAATTCACTCAGTACCATTTGCAAATTTATCTGACTATTGACTTCAATACCTCATAGTATTAGTCGATAAAAATAAAAATATGTATATATATCTTATTCCCCTACTTCGAAAAATATGATTGTGGGTTTTCAAAAATATAAACAAATCCTCAGTAAATAAAATAAAATATAAAAAAGTAGTTTTTCAAAGAATATAGTGGAATACCTTTTGTTCAGTTGCAGGTTCCGCTATTGACACCCGACCATTCGTCTTTTTCTTGTACTCGGATGATATATAGAGAAGCTATATATATTTATAGTGAATGTAGACAATATTTTAAAATCTTTTATTTTCATTTTCGATTTTACATTTAAATGTAAATATATTAAAAATATGGAAGAATATTTTTATATCTATATCGTTTCTATTTTATTTTCTTTGCACTTGGTTAATTTGGAAAGTATTGCGGAATATTTTTATTTTAAAGAATACGATAATTTATTAGTGTATCTCGTTATTTTTTATTTTTAATTCATATCAACATTATTTTTTCTTCTTTTAATGCTCGTGAAAAAAATACGTGTAGATTTTATATTAGCAAAAAAAATACGTGTAGATTTTATATTATGCTAATATAAAATACGTGTAGATTTTATAAAATAAAATAGATTTTATATTAGCAAAAAAATACGGAAGAAAAAAGAGTTTATATTACATCTCATTATGTAAAAAGATTTTATAAAATAAAATATGGAAAAAGATTTTATAAAATAAAATATGAAAAAATCATTATGAGATGAAATACGGAAGAAAAAAGAGTTTATATTACATTTCATTATGTAAAAAGATTTTATAAAATAAAATATGGAAAAAAAATTTATAAAATAAAATATGGAAAAGTCATTATGAGATGTAATATAAAAAAATACGGAAGAAAAAAGATTTTATATTACATCTCATTAATATAGATTTAAATGTAAAATCTACATTTAAAATAGATTATGCTAATATAAAATCTATTTTATAAAATCTTCCACAAAAAAAACAAATATTTATATTAATAAATGAGTATTCATTCCACAAATAGATGATTATGTGAGATACTGTGCTTGGAAAAGTTGTACCAAAGCATTAAGAAATTGTAAATTAAGTAATTGCTTTAATTAGTTGTAACTTGTGCTTAAAATGTTGTAATTAAGAGTTTTTTATGTCGTTTTTATAATATAGTATAGATTAAAACAAAATTATAGTAATATAATATATTAATTAATAGTGATACATGTAAATGTCTGCATAAAAGGAAGACTCTGCACATAGTCACATACCAAATTATTGGTGGGTGTTAGAAGTCTGCAGTAGTAATATGTATCTTGTGCTATGATACTTGCAAATTAAGAGATTTTAAAAATTTTGTATAAAATGATGGTACCTTGTGCCTAATAATTTGTATTTAAGAGCTTTTTATCCGTGTTTATAATATAGTATAGATTAGATATCTTCAAATCTTAAACCTTTGTAGGCCAAACTTGTTCTTCCTTTAAAAATCTATGTTACTTGAATTGATATAACAAAAGATTGGCATCTATTTAAATTTCTTTCTCAATTAATATTTATTAATGTTGATGTTTATACTTTCCCACCGTAATCAACCATCAAGAAATATAATACCCATTTACCAAACGTTTTCCATAATCATGTTCATTTGTCTTATCGGGTAATATTCTTGGCCAAACGTATTTTATCCGATAAACAATTCCCAATTAAGAGTCCTCTCTTTCACTCGACGATTCTCAGTCTTTGCTATGCCTCTTACAAAGTAAGATTATCGGTCACTACGATGCTAAATGACACCAAACGTTTACCCGGTAAAATACAAGATTACGATAAATCGAACATTTAGTTGCACTAACATCGAGAAAAATCATGGCTACATTAAATAAAAACAAATATAAAATTAGTTGCATTTTGATTCAAGTATGCAATTCGATTTGGTAGCTTTCGCTACCGACTTGTAAGACCAAGACTCAAACTCGACTCGGCTCGGCTATAGAGTTTGGTTTGGCAGCAAAACTTGATGATTCCAATGAACTTTAGCCACCAATAATCAAACCCTAATCACAAATTATCTCAACACTAATTACTTGATTACAACTAATCAAACAAACCCCAATCACAATCACATCCTCCTCAAATCACATAGATAAACGTATGATCCATAGTCTCCCCAGGTACATCCTCATGCACCTTCGGCTTCTCTTCCCCACCAACCAACCTCGCCGGATTCCCCACCGCCGTCGTCCGCGGAGGAACATCGATCATCACCAACGACCCCGCCCCAATCTTCGCCCCCTCCCCGATCCTCACATTCCCCAACACCGTCGCCCCCGCCCCTATCAAAACCCCATCCCCAATCTTCGGATGCCGATCCCCTCCCACCTTCCCGGTCCCACCCAACGTCACGTGATGCAAAATCGACACGTTGTTCCCCACCACCGCCGTCTCACCAATGACGACGCCGGTGGCGTGATCCAACAGGATCCCCTTCCCGACCCTCGCGGCGGGGTGGATGTCGACAGCGAAGACATCCGCCACCCGCGAGTGGAGGGCCAGGGCTATGGGCTTTCGGTTCAAAGCCCATAGCCTGTGGGCCACACGGTGGGCCTGGATGGCTAAGAACCCTTTATAGTTTAGGAGGCAGTGGGCAAAAGAGATGCATGCGGGGTCGCGTTGGCGGGTCGCGCGGAGGTCCGCGACGGTGGCCGCGAGGAGGGTTGCGTCGGAATTGAAGGTGTTGAGAAAGAGGTCGTAGAGGAGGGTGGAAAGGAGGGTGGAGGAACAGAGTTTGTTGCCTAAATGGAAAGAGAGTGAACGAGTGAGGGAGGAGTGAGAGATGATGGTGGAGTAGAGGTAGCTGGCGAGAGCTGGCTCCGATTCGGCGTCGCGGCGGGCGGCGGCTTTGATTTCGTTCCAGACCCATTCGCCTTCGGGTTCTCCGCCGCCGTTGGCGGTGGTGATGGTGGTGGTTTTGGGAGGTGGGGTTGACATCGTGGGGTGGGATGCGGCGGAGGTGGAGGAAATTAGGTGAGAGGGTTGTGATTTGTGAAGGAATATACACCGCACAAAATGAATAAAGGTGTTGTGTACGATTGGCATTTCTCCACATTTTCATTTATAAGTTTTAGAGTTTGTTACATTTTTGGTACTTGTAGTTGTTACTATTATCTAGTTTAGTTTTTATTTTAAATTAATTATAGTTTTCATCATTATAATTCTCATTTTGTTTCAATTTTAATCTCTCTGATAAAGTTAATGGTATTTTACTTTTTTTTTTTTCATTTTATTAAATCATAGAGTAAATTCTTATGGTTTGTCAATGTTATTTTATTTCCGTCTCATGCATCATCAAAATTCAAAATTACGATGGCCTTTATATAAAGTGGTTATATAACGAACCTTTTTTCTATTATATTTTACGAAATGACCATATAATTATTGAAATTATAGATTGGTTTCAATTCTAATTTTGAATTTACAATTTATATCGTGATAAAGTCTCATTTATTTTATTTTATACCCTTTTTCTATTAATAATTAATGATAATTTCAACTAAAATACATTAAAAATATGTATTACATTTCGTAAATTACACCATTAAAAAAGTATTGTCGGTACTTTTATAATGAGTTAACTATTGAATATTTTTCTCTCTCAAAAGAAAATTTATTGAATACTTTTAAATTTGTATGCAATTTATCCAATATATCTGCAAATCTGTCTACACTAATAAAAAAAATTATTTATGGTTGGGTTTAAAAAATGTATTGTTTTTTCTTATTTATGTAAGATAAAAATCGAAATTTATCTATGTATAATAATAAAAATATTTATCGTTTTTATCTATACTATATTATAAAGCACGGATAAAAAACTTTTAAATACAAATTATTAGGCACAATGTACCATCATTTTATGCAAGATTTTAAAAATCTCTTAATTTACAAGTATCAAAGCACAAGATACATATTACTACTGCAGGCTTCTAACACTCACTAATTTAGTATGTGCATAGCCTTTATTTTATGCAGACATTTCCATTTATCACTATTAATTAATATATTATATTACTATAAATTTGTTTTAATTATATTATTAAATATGTAATTTGTTATTTTTTCTAGATGTTATTAAAATATATAAGATAATCATTGAATTCTAACAAAATACTTAATTTTTTTATATAAAAAATATTATATTATTAAGCCTAAATTAAACAAATTTATAAAAAAAAACATTATCACTTTCTCAAAACCATCCAAAATCGTACTGTAAATCGACAAAAAAATAAAATGAAACATTAAAATCGTGATGTATCTCGCTGAATTGCGCGAGTACGCTTGTAGTTAATATTTCATTTAATTAAAAGTTTTCTTCTTAATGTATATCAAGTAAAAAACTTTATAATATAATTATTCAATACTTAACTCATTTTAAATATACCGTCAAAACATTTATAATGATGTAATTTACAAAATAAATTACGTATATAACAAATACTATGTACTTTGAAAGTAGAGAGGAAATTACCAGTTACAAATCTTTGCAACTTGGAGCAGAGTTACCCCTGCAACTGGACCAGTACTCTGTAACAAGCTTTGAGAAATAGGAATCCCACTTCAATAGTTTGGAGGGCTCATCATATTCCATCATTTTACCTATCAACAAAATAAAACTACTTAGCATTTACTCATTGGATTGGAAACCTCCACCAATTGCTACATAAATTTTGATCATTGGCCACCTAAATGGTGTTTTAGGAAATCTGCTTTAACATGAGCTTTCAGTTAGAAGTATGACCTTTACATAAATATATTATTTCAATAACTTTCAAATAACCTGCATCTTTTTTATTACCCGTAAATGTTTTTGATTACGTCACAGGTGAACAACCGGGGGAGAAATTGAAGATGTAGTCAATGAAGAAATGGGCATGGTCACAACACCTGATCTAGTTCACTTTGATGAAGCGGTAAGGGTGTGTAAGGGTACGTGTGGTACGCATATAGGATTGGACATAGAATGAAGTAGTTGGGTGAAGGACTTGTGCAAGGTTTTAGGGTTTTAATTTTATACAGGTAGTTTAGTAATTTACCAATCTTGTACCCAGCTTCCTGAGGGATGAAGAAAATGCATTTTATACCACTCAATTGTCCTGTCCTAGTCTTAATGTCACACCTAACGTGAGACAACAAGTTTTTGTCTTGTCCTGCGTATGAAGAGGAACACCGAAGCCCAGAGGACCGCCATGAAGAAGGAAATCAAGTCCATTGAGAAGAACAAGACTTAGGTGGGAGTTGGGACTCATAGCTTATTCGGTCAGCTATATACGACTGTCTAGTAACAACTTAATGATATAGAACGTGGCTTTTTCGGTAACCTTTTAGGAGAGAGTTTTATGCAAAAAGCCAAGTTTTTTTTTCTAAACTTGTCCCTCTCTATTAAACTCCCTCCATCTATGAAAAAAGTAAAAACCCTTTCAAACAAAAACCTTTCCAGACAAATTAATCCACACAGACAACTTTATCCATACAGCCATACAGGACTAATGGAAAACCAACCAAACAACCCCTTAGAGCTTAATAGACCTACCACAAGTAGCAAAGACGGTGGGAGTTAAACAAGACTAGCTCAATGAGAATCGTGACTAGGAAAAATATAAAGCACGGTTGATAGCAAAAAGAATACTCTTGGAAGTACATACTTGGCTATCTAGAGACGGGCAAAAACCATTGTAGCATTGATGGAACAATATGGTGGATTATTTATGAGTTAGATGTGAAGTATGCCTTCTTGCATAGGGAGCTGAACAAAAAGCATATGTTGATCAATCAAAGGGTTTTGAAGCGAACGGATCATAAAACAAAGTCTACAAGTTGCATAAGGCACTGTTAAGGACTAAAGCAGGCACCTCGTGTGTAAGATCCCACATCGGTTCGGGAGGGGAACAAAGCTTACCTTATAAGGGACTGTGGAACTGGATACCTCCTCTTTCAGATGCGTTTTAAAACCGTGAGTCCAGGTGTGGACAAAGCGGAATATCTGACATGGTTAGTCTGGGATGTTACAAATGGTATCAGAACCAGGAACCAGATTGGTGTGCCAGCGTCCTTGCTGGCTCCCAAGGGGGTGGATTGTAAGATCCCACATCGGTTGGGGAGCGGAACAAAAGCTTCCCTATAAGGGACCGGATACCTCCTCCTTCAAAAGCGTTTTAAAACTGTGAGTCCAGGTGTGGATAAAGTGGACAACATCTGATACGGTTTGCCTGGAATGTTACAACATGCCTCTTTTAGCAAGATAGATGCATTTAAGCTAACTTATGTTCCATAAGTAACTGATGGGAGGGAATGTTAGGATTTATCACAGGTTTACCAGGATTTATCATTGGTTAATAGGATACCTAGTCTCAAGGGTTGTCGAGACAATTTAGAAGTCTGATAGTTAGTTCTATGCAAACCAGAACAATGGCTTTTCGAAGCAAATTTGTTAAATTGAAATCTAAGCATCATAAGGGTGGTTCGCATATTGGGTGAGCTGAACATACCGGAAGAAAGGACCATGACCATGTCACTGTCTATGACGGTTGGAATTCTGTGAGCCACTGTTACAACGGTGCAGCTTGAGAACTCTTGCCTTATAATCCTCTGTAGAATGGCATCTGTGTCTGAATCAATGGATGCAGTTGCTTCATCCAGAACTAGGATCTTGTTTCGCCTGAGCAACACTCTTCCAAGACAGAAAAGTTGTCGTTCACCCATACTCCAATTTTCCCCTTCGTCACTCACTGTTGTAAAAGAGAGAACACAGATCTTAACGCAAAAACTTGGAAGCAGTATCTACATTTGAATCTGTTTATAGTTTAATTAAGAAGTCCATAAATTCTAATGGGAAATTGACCAAAATGGCCAATCAGGCCTCCCCTCTTCTCTTTATATCCACCTTTTCAACAAATTGACCGAAATAGCTAGAGATTGCGCAAGTAGCACTTAAACATCTTGCATAATCTACTTTTGCAATATATTCAGGAAAATTAGACATTACGCAAGTTGCATAAGTTCCAGTTGAATAATGTCTATGTTTTGCTTGTCCACGTAGACATTATGCAGTAGCACTTGCGCAACTTGTGTAATGTCTATTTTTTTCTGAATATTATATTGAAAAGGTGGGTTACGCAAGTTGCGTAAGTGCCACTTGCTTAATCATCGGCTATTTTGATCAGTAAGTTGAAAAGGTGGCTATAAAGTGAAGAGGGGAGGTAAAATTGGCTATTTTGGACAATTTCCCTTTTCTTTTCTAATATTAGCCTCACCAGAAAAATCTAAACAGTTTGGGAGACTGCTGATGGTACTCTTAAGTTGGCATTTCTCCAATGCCTGCAAGAATCAGACAACTTAATGATTTATAGAGCAAGTAATACATACTCTCTAGAAAATGAGGATGCATAGTAAATTTTACAAGCAAAGGGATTAACTTTCGATTCTTTGAACCGGTGATAGCTTATAGAAACCATGTAGCAAAGTAATAACTTCAGCCATAAAAAATGTTGAAGTATACCTCCTGTTTGGAAGTTAGGGAGTAATTACAACTGTATGTCTTACCTTTCGTATTTCATCATCAGAGAGAGGTCCTGGAGGGATGTTGTTCTTTTCTGGGACGGAGGGAGCAATTATTTTTGTACTCCCTTCGTCCCAAAATAAATGTCCACAATGAAAAATACGCACGGTTTTAGGAATGTGTAATTATTACACTTTTTAATTAACAAAACGACAATTTTACCCTTAATTATAGAGAGGAAAATTTTCTCCATCTCATAATAAAGGGTAGAATAGGAAAAATGACATTTACTTTTGGAAATGGACACTTATTTTGGTACAAACTAAAATAGTAATGTAGACACTTATTTTCGGACAGAGGGAGCATTTGTCTTACCTTCCATATTTCATCATCAGAGTGAAGTCCTAGAGGGTCCAAGTTTGTTCGTATGCTACCCTTAAAAAGGGTTGGCTCTTGAGGGATGACACTTAGTTTCATCCTGAGGTCCTTCAGGCCTATGGAGCAGATGTCCAGCCCATCTATAAGAATTCTTCCGCTATCAGGTTCTACCAAACGGAAAAGCGCAGTTATAAGTGTTGTTTTGCCACTTCCTGTCCTTCCAACAATGCCTACCCGAGTCCCTTCTTTGAATGTGCAAGTGATTCCCTTCAGAACAAGTGGAGCATTCGGCCGGTACCTAATCTGAAATACAACCAAGATCATTTATTAACAGATATGGGGGTCAATTAAGAACGAGAATGTAGGGCATAACAAGCATTCTGTTAAGCATCGTGTTCCTTTTATGCGAGTGAGCTGAAATAGTAGGCTGACCTTGACATCTTGGAGCTCAATTCTACCCTTTGAAGGCCAAGAAGATGGCGACCTGTTGTTCTCCACAACTGCTGGAGGCTCTGGTGGAATGTGCATATACTGTTTGATCCGTTCTACGGAAATGATGTAATTGGCTAGGCTACAATACCATCGTGTCAAGAACACATGGGCACCTGTCAGGGCTAGGGCATATGAAAGGGAAAGACCAACTAACCCTACAGAAGTATCGAATTCTTTTGATCAGTTAACTTATATTTGAAATTTATGACAAAACTCATGTAGGAAATGAAAACATGCATACCTGGAGGAATATAACCCTTTGGAAGTAAAACCAGGAAAAAAGCAGCGGTAAATAGCGTCAGGTTTTGAAGTGCTTCTGCTCTCAAAACCAGCCACTCCAAGGTCGCGTTTGTAAAAATGAATGTGCTTGCATCAACATCTACTAGCTTTAGGTAATTCTTGAAGAACTTATCCTCCATTTTAAACGCTCTTATTGTAGCCACTCCAAGTGATGTTTCGGATGCATAATTTGCAACAGGTGCTTTTGTTGTTCCATTGATTCTGATAAGTTCCCTTGCGGATGGTTGATAATACCCCTGTGCATGCAGCAAGAGGGTCAAATATTAATGTGGATTTTGTTTTCTTATTGGTGTAGAGCTGAAGTAGAGTAAATTCACCTGGAAATATTTTGTAGCTATTATAGCAAAGATGCCTACAATGAGGACTTGCCATGTTACTGATGCCATAATGGCGATTATGGTCAGCAATTCAATACCAGAAGTCACCACAAAAGCAAACGAGAAGGGTATGTCAAAATCCAATACACTCAAATCTGTTGAAGCCTGCAGGGAGTAAGTTTAGATATACTCATCTCTTTATTTCTGTTTGGGCAATAGAGAAAAATAACTTACTCGTGTTAGAATCCGGCCAACTGGTGTAGAGTCAAAGAATAGCATGGGTGCGCTGAAAATCGATGTTGTGAACTTTGAGAAGAAGGCTTCAGATGCTTTTAACCCCAGAAGGGTGGTGGATAAAGATCTCATTAGAACAAACAAGGCACTTGTGGTTGAAATCAATGCGTAGACACCGATTAACATGACACTAGTGATTGTAGGAATTTTAACAGCAAAAGCTAGCCAATAACTGGCTGCAGCCTGAAGAGCAGAAAAACCAATCTGAGTTAGCAGACTCAAGAAGAAGAAGCATCCACCTTCCGAGATAACGATATAATCTGAGAAAGGCTTCCACCCAACATCACCAATTGGCTTCTCTTCTTCCTCAGTCAACTGTACGGATGACTTTGATATTTTCTCACTAATTTCGTTTCTCGAGTTCACACTATTTGTTTCTTTTACACCGCTTTTGTTTTCATAAGATGAAGACTCCAAATCTGTTATCACATTTTTGTGAGCATTCACAAGCTGCTCAAAAGCTGTGCCTGCCATTATCAGGTCCTTGTACATTCCTGATTGAGTAATTTGCCCATCTTCCATCACCTTTAATCAATAACAGAAAAAGATAAGACAACAACAACTAAACTATCCCAGAATCCCGTTCGTAAAACCTTAAAAGTGCTAAAGAGGACTTTGATTACCCTCTCGTTACCAGAATATTGTCAACCTCTGAGAGAAACTCCACTTGATGAGTGACAAGAATGACCGTCTTCATCCTTAAAGCCGTCATAACACAATCCTGAAGCAAAATAATTCACATGTAAGTACCAAAAAAGAAGCCAAATGCAGAAAAATCAAAATGAGAGAATCTAACATTAAAGAGAGTTGCTGCTGTATGTGCATCTACGGCACTGAAAGGGTCATCAAGAAGATATATATCCGCATCATTGTAGACTGCCCGGGCGAGTTGAATCCTCTGCTTCTGACCACCGCTCATATTAAGTCCCCTTTGGCCTATTTCTGTTAGATCACCATGGTTAAAATCATTGAGATCCTTGTCCAGAGCACAGGATTTTATGGCATTTGCATATCTGATTGGGTTCATTGGCTTTCCAAAGAGTATGTTATCCCGAACTGTCCCACTTTGAATCCAGGAAGCTTGACTAACATAAGCAATTGATCCGAAAACGTCCACCTGGATGCAAACAATAGCAATAAGCTTTAGAAAGTTACATACTATTACCGAATAGAAAAAAGTAGTTCATGGACTCACAGTTCCTGAAGTGCTGGTTATTTCTTGGAGCATGGCGTACAACAGCGATGATTTTCCAGCACCAACTGGTCCACAAACCACGACTTTCTGTCCTCTAATAACTTCTATATTTATGTTTCTGAGAGTCAGAAAGGGTGATTCTGGATCCCAACTGAAATTGCCATGTTGTATTCTGACACAGGTACCTAAATGTTTTTGTTCTTGATTTTCCCTCATCCCCTTGTTTTTCAGTTCATTCTCAACCAGAAATGAATTGATCCTGTTAAAGGAGACTTTAGTCTGGATTAACATTGAAAGAGCCTGCGGAAAATATTTGACTGGCTCGGACATTGTTCGTAAGGTTGCCAAAATGGTGAAAATTGTGGCAGCATTTAAAGGAGCACTGTTGAAAAATGCACACCCGAAAAGGATGACCGAAGAAATGATCGTCGGTGACATCCAATACAAAACCGAGCCATAAGCTTTTTTATACTGAGATTCACGCAGCCATTTGAATTCGTTTTCTCTACACGACACAATGAAATCCTTGAACTTCTCTTCCCATGACTGTAATTTGATGATCTTCATATTGTTTAGGATCTCAGAAGTGGACCTCAGTCTCTTGTCTTGAGCAACCATAAATTCTAATTGACATTTCTGAAGCGTTATTGCAAATGGCACGTTGAGAAGCCCACACAAAAGGAGAGGGACTAACCCGGGGAGGACACCGACTCCTACTATAAAGAACAGGACACCAATGGCTAGAAAGAGCTGAAGGAAAGAAGTCCAAGCCACATGAACCCACATAGGGAATTCACCCATTCTGTAAGCATCAATAGCGATGTAGTTTACAATCTCTCCTGTGGAATGTCTTTTTCTCCCTAAACTAGAAAGCTTTAGTTGTTTCTTGAATACTGCCACCATTAAAGCCGATCTCATCCTCATACCAGTTCTTTTTGCATTAAAGAAAAAATGTCTTTGAGACAAAGATTCAACCACCTTGACTGCAATCAAGCATCCTACTAGTAGGAGACCATATCTTAAATTCTCTATATCACGATTGGAGTAGTTAACAAACGCATAGAGTAACAATGGACCAACTACGACGGCAATAGTTCTAAGCAAGGCATACATTCCCACCACTACCATTTCTTTACAATAGACACTTTGTAACGCCCTGCCAACCAGGTTAGCGTCGTTTGAGGTCTTCTCCCTTTGAAATGAGTCCCATGCCATTATGAATTTGTCATAGGCAACAGTAGCTTGATCTTTAGGTGCTAGAAAGGGAATATCTTCAAGAACTAGTGGCTTTCTATAACCTAAGGAAATTAAAGGGTTTACCCAAGAAAATACCAATTTGCTGAAAAAATTAGGCTCTCTTATTTGGCTTCTGTTCCCTTTATGGATTCCTTCAGCCAATAGAGGCTCTAATAAGCTCTCCAGTGCCTGTTGACCTACAAATTGTTTGCCATTTCTTAAAGCACATAAGAAAAGCAAGAAACTAACAACCCATTCGACAAATTCCAACAATAAGATGTGTTTCTTTACTAAAATTTCGATTTCTATCGTAGATATAAACACAAATAGTAACATCCACCAAACAGAAACTAAAATCTGAACAGCTTTTGGTCTTTCTATGAGCACTGAAAAGGTCAAAGATAGCCATATAAGTGCTCTACCAATATCCATCACCCAATCCAAACAATTGAAGTTTCTAGTTCTAGATATCACTTCCCACAAACAATCGACAACATATACACCGCCAGTGAGAAAACAGCAGATTGCAACTAACACATAAAACCAGTCGCTTCTCCTGTACCGATTCTCACTTATTCCATATCTCTTGAGGTAAACAGCTAACAATAACAGATAGAACACAATGACAAACAGTAAATTCAACAAATCTAAAATCCTCCTTTGAGTGTGTGGTGAAACTAAATCACATTCATCCTCGCAAATGCATCCTCCTGCAAATACACCATCGTATAGCAAAATTTAATATATATATAGCTTCAAATTGCGCCACTGAAAACCTAGAATGAACACAAAATGACGCTAACACATAGCGACAATTGACAAATGCAAATATGCAAAGACCACGAAAACTAGATAACGTTAAGCATCAAGTTGATGCTAGCAGACAATAAATAGACATGAAACATAAAAAAATAAAAAAATTACCGAATAAACTCCTCAGAGACGCCATTGATGTTGAAGAATCCTTCTCTGTGTCTGCTCAAATTAAAACGATAATCTCCATCTTTGAGTTCCACCTCGGCGTGTAGAATACGGTTCAGTATACGTGTGTGTATTAAGGAGCTCGACTTAAAGGCAATATATCTTCTTCAATGTCCATCTTATTTCTTACTAATGTACAAATGAACCTTCTAGAATAGAGAATATTCAATTTCAGTCCTTTAATCTTTTTAAGTCAAATTTTAGAGTAAGATATATAAATGATTGTTGAACTTTCATGGTTTTTTTATTAAACAATCAGTGGTGGACCCAAGATTTTTGTTGAGCGAGGTATCTTTAAGGTATCTTTAATGTCCGTTAGAACTCTGATACTTGTTGTAATGTTTCTTCTCTTGTAAACTTTAGACATTTGTTATTTCGAGGTATGTAGGGAGTTATGGGATGCTTTAAATTGTCTGTTATATTCAAAATTTAGGGGTGTTAAACGCACCAAACTGCACCGCGAAATGCGATGCGATGCGGTTTATGCGGTTTGTACCTTACGCAATTTACACCTACAATTCAATAATTATAAGATTAAAATTTCATTTTAAAATCAACGATAACATGGTCGTAGTCCAAAAATAATTCAATACGTCTTACTCCTAAATACATATTATATAAATATTGCAATTATTATATATATGCATATATGTGTGTGTAATATATAAAATTAAAAATATATACACACACGTATATAATGTACGGTGTTGTTTGAATCGTGGTTTGATAACTATAAATTGCAAACCTTACCGCATAGTGCGGTTTAGTAAAAATGCAAACCGAAAATTGCACTGCAATAGTTCTAAACCACACTTTGTGGTGCGGTATGGACAGTTTAGATGAACACCCCTAGTTGAGCGGGTGCACAGGAGCATGCTTACACATGTATAGGTTCGCCCCTATAAACGATATTAATGTAATTGATGTTTGTTATAATTTAAGTATGTGAGTGTAGATATCTTGTTCAAAAGGCATGCATGAGAATAAGTGAAACCTTATTAGATTGTTTTCAAAATAACTATTGAGGTGAAAAATGAGGTTCCAACATATATACAAGAGAACTGATATAGTTCTAGCCAATTCGAGACTCTGACACGTCCCTTCAACAGAGAAAATACAGGTATAGATTGTCCAAAACATAAAGAGGGGGATATATGGGTGGGGAGGCTAAACTAGTTCAGATAGCCTCAAAGTGTTGAGTCGTTAAAATGGTAGACATTAGCTATAATACAATATGACGTGAGACAATTTGTGGAACCCCCCGCCCCCATCAAGTTTACTTTCTAAAAGAGCTCTTAAGGATAGAATGAAGGCTCCAACATATATAGATGAAAATTGATTAAAATCTAGTCGATGTAGGACTCTAACAGGGTGATTTAACCCAACTTCCTAGGATCAATTATCCGTTAATGACTTAGGGGTTGTTTGTTTTTTTCTAAAAACCTCTTAATGGCTCTTAAGTCTAAATCATTCAGACATTTTTACACACCACCTCTTATTAATCATAACTTAAATAAGACTTTAGACCTCTTAAAAAACAAACGGCACCTTAATGTGTTCATATAACATCAGTTTAAAAACTTGAAGGATAATAATGGATATTTGTTAGTAGTTGAGGGACCATTAATGTAATTTTTTTAACACAAAGATACTCTTCCAAGTCCAGCCAAACTCGATTGGGGAGACCCCGCACGATATGATTTAAAACGTTCCAAATTTGTGTTTCACGTTTATATTTTTATATATTTATAATCTATAAATAGATTATATCAAATTTACTTTCATTTCTATTTTTGAAGACTTTCATTTTATTAATAAATTTTTAAAACTTAAATGCTATCAAATTCAATTCTGGAAATAATAAATTTTGAAAATTCGGTTTCACAAATGAAAATCTAAAAGTTGGTTTGCAAATATGAAAAAAAAAGTAGTTTTATTTGTTGTATTTGTTATATATTTAATTATTTATCTATATAAAAACTAATTTATATAACATTTGTATTACCTCTATTTTCCTTTTCAAGTTATCGTATTTGTATAACTACCAACTAAGTATTATGCTTTTTAGAAGCATAGATATTTGTAACCAGTGGTAGACTCAATATTTTTGTCGAATGTTGACATCTTTAAGGTAGATCAAACGTCCGTAAAGTTATCTCATGCATTTTTAGCTGAAGTCTACCATTTTGAGAGACTTTTTTGTTTTTTGGTTGATTTTGAAATACTTTTTCCTTTTTTTTTGGTCGATGTTCCTATATTTTCTAATATCCTAAAGCACACATCAAAGTTTAGCTGATGCATCATTCATACATCAGAAAAATCTTACTTGTGAAAATAAGTTGAGACTGAGTGGGATGGGAGCTGGCTCGGACATATATAGGTCAACCCCTGCTTGTAACCATTATATATAATTTTAAATTATAAAGATAACTATTTCTGGAAAAAATTGGATAAGATGTTTAAAAGTTGAAGATTACTTACACGTATTAAAGATTGTGATAGCATAAAGGGCTTTTTGGGTTGCCGAAGAGAAGGTGAAATTTTGCCAAAGCTTTTATTATTACGTAACAAATAGAGCATTATGACATTTTGCACCAGAAATGATGTGGAATATGAGTATGAGTTAGAAAATTAGGAACGGCACGAAACCTAAAAGTATCTTCTTAAAAATATATATAGTTTCAAAACGTATAAGTTTTGCAACTCAAACTCTCGCATGTTTTTTATATGTATACTGATAATACATCATATATATATAGAGAGATGGCCAAAATGGGTCCAACCCGGCCGGGCCCGCGATCGGCTTAGGACCAAGATGGGGATCGATTGGGATCGGTTATGGATCCAACAGTCCCGCCCCGGTTACACTTTTCTGAAAAAATCACAGGCCGACCCGGGACTGGTTATGGGACCAGTATCGATCATACATAGGCCCGATTTTTTTATTATATACCTAGTTTTTCATACTTCTACAAAATTTTCAAGTTTTTTTTAAAACTCTCTTAAATTCTTTTTGACTCTTTCAAAATTTTGTAGTTGTTCCAATGGGGTCGTTTATTAAACGCTTACCCGCTAAGTGCTTACCAAGGCATTTATCTTACCGGATGAACATGGCAAGAGCATAGAATCTTACCTGGTAAGAGCGGTGATAAGGATGAAGAGTCTTACCCGGTAAGTGAGAGTGACAACTCTTACCCAGGTAAGAGCTTACTGGGTAAATTGTTATATATGATACCATTGTGATGATCACAATTTTACTCGGTAAAGTAAGTTAATTTGTCGAGTTGTATCGATAAGCGCTTACCGGGTAAGCATTTGGGTAAACGACCCCTAAATCTCAAAAATTGTAATTATAGAAACATTTACAACATTTTTGTTTAAAACATATATTTTTTAAAGTGTACTTGAATGACCCAGTTAAATATTTTAAAGTGTATTTCAATAAGATAGTGTCAAAAAAAATCTTCAAACAAAATTTTTTATACGTTCAAATCTGATTTTTGATTAAAAAAAAATTGGGACCGAGTTTGGGCCCGGCCCGAGACCAAGACCGGTTACAATACATGGTGACCGGGCTATGGGTTTTTGGTCGAGACATGGATAAAGACCGGTTACAAAATAAAAAATATCATACTAGGACCGAATTCGACCCGGCCCGGCTTGGGACCGGTTTTTTGACATCTATATATATAGGTGTGTATATACTTGGGATCACGTGAGAAAAAATATTTTTGGTGAGAACCATGAAAAGCAGTAAATGTATCTTTATATCATGTGAAAGATACGTTATATTTTGTGAGGGTGGTGAAGACAACAAGACCTGAATATGTATCTTCACTGGTTTATGTGAAGGCGGTCATCCCTAAAAAGATACCTTAGCATATGCTATGTGAATGCTACATTTTCTCAACTACTCACCAAAGAATAACATTTATCAACGAAATCCAACCCCATATTTTAGGTCCACAAAGACAACATAATTTTAAATGTATTATGTCTCATCAATGTGCGGCGTGCCAGACATGTATTTGTGTTTTCAATTGAGGATAACCATAATAAATGTTTCTCATCAATCAACCCCTGATATCGTTATATGTAATCATCTTAATTTACGTGATTTAAGCAGAACGTCATTCCCATTACGGGTGTTCAAAAAAACCGTTGGACCGCTTAAACCGGTCGAACCAAGTCAAACCGGACCGTTTTTGGCGGTTTGAGCGGTCTGGTGGTCCGGTCTGGTCTAGAAAAATATCAAAACCGGGCGGTCCAGTCCGGTCTGCGGTTTGGAGGTTTTTTTGGGCGGTTTGAACCAAACCGACTGCCAAATATATAAATATATTTTTTTTTTTTTTTTTATATATACCTTTATTATAAAGAATAGATTATATAAAACTCAAATGTCCAAGTATATATACAAAAAGGCCTAAGGTATTTTAACAAATTGAAATATTTATAGATTGTGGAATACAAAGAACGGAAAAATGAAGAAGTGAAGTCGTGGATTTTATTTGTACTTTGTATATTTTTTTAGTGTTTTATCTTGGAATATTTTGTTAACTTTTGTGGACTTTGTTATTTTGTTGTGAACTTTGTTCTTTATTTCAAGTGGACTCAAGCCAATTAGCCTTTAAAATTCAAAGTTTTATATGTTTTTATGTTTAAACTTTAAAGCCCACTAAAAGGCCCAAACCGCCTAAACCGGTCGACCAAACCGCCTAAACCGCGGTCCGACTTGATCGGTCTGGGCACTTGATGTCAAACCGCTCGGTTTGAAAAATTAATAAACCGTCACTTTCGGTTTGGTTTGTGGTCTGAGGGGTTAAACCGCCCAAACCGCAGGGTCGTCCCAATCTTTTTGGAGGCCCTGTTACACTTGTATCAAAAATACGAGTCGATTGGAACACAAAACAAATAACAAATAGAAGTTAAATAGAAAAGTTCATATTAAATTGAAAGTCTTACAAGTTAATGAAAATAACCATTGAGTAGCTAAAACCAAATCATTAGGCATCTTTGATTTTAAGCTCTTGGGAATTTCAATCGACAACCGATTGAATCGGGAATAGATATGGGAAGAAGACGATTAGAGGGAAGAAGATTGAAGCGGTATCCTATTGATTCTGATTTGAGGATTATTGACTAACCTTATAACTCATGCCCAAAAATGTGAAATTTGGGCCCCAAAAATTTTGGGGGCCCTGTTCTGAATCCCATATTTAACATGCCAAGGGACGGGCCTGCCAAACCGGACCGCAAACACCCCTAATTCCCATATAAACCAGACACGATTTTACCCTTTCGAGAAACGTGCATGGCCAGAACTTGCGAAGTGTCCCTTCTATGATCTAACTTGGGCCCTTGTTAAGCCCCAGATTAATACTCAATTTAGATTATCAACAGGGTTTTCTCGTGAACCAAATAATAGTCATATATGTCTTATATTAAATGTTTCCATAGTTGAATGTCAATGGGGCGGCTTTAACTGCTTATCCAACGAGATTTCTGCTGGTCATATTTTTAAACAATGTTTTAAAACCCGGGTTGACCCGGCCGGTTCAACCGGTTGAACCGGGAACCGGTAAAGAGACCGGGTCAATTACGACTGTTTTTTTGGGAAATTACGGCCCGGATCAAACTGCCGGTTTTTTGATAGAACCGGTTGAACCGGTCTTATTGAACCGGTAAAAACCCGGTTGACCCGGTTAAAAAATCAATTTTTTATGTGACATTAATTTTTTTTTTTTTTTTGATATTGTAGAAAGTGGCTATGTTGTTGATGACGATGAAGTTGAAAGTGAATTTCAATTACTAAGCGATCGTGAGCTTGATGCATTTAATACTCCAATGTCTCAAGATCCTTGATTTGGTTTGAACGTTATGTTTCGTTTTGATGTATTTGGATTGATGAAAAACTTATGCTTATATGTGTGTTTTTTATGTTTTTGGGTTGATGTAAAACTTGTTGTTATATGTTTTTTTAATGTTTTTGGATTGATGTAAAACTTGATGTTATGTGTATTTTTTATGTTTTAACTTGTGGACATCAAATTCTTGGTTTTATATATATATAAATATATATATATATAGGGGCAGGTTCAAACGAAAAGCTAAACATTTTGCGAGAAGGCGAGAAGTGTTTAATCACATATGATACACAAGTTTAATCATATATGATTAAACACATGTTATATTGGCAATACATAGACGTTTAATCATATATGATTAAACACATCTACAAGCCGTGTAATCATATATGATTAAACACTTCTCGCCTTCTCGCAAAATGTTTAACTTCTCGCATGATCATTCCTCTCTCTCTCTCTCTCTATATATATATATATATATATGTATGTATGTATGCAGGAAAATGAAAAATACATATAATTTCTTGAAACCGGGTCAACCACCCAGTTGGACCGTGACCTGGTCACCACACTGGGTCAACCAAAAAATCGGTTTTTAAAACATTGCTTTTAAATATACTTTTTAGTTAGGTTTAAGTTTCCAATCTTTCTTGATTTGAACGCAAATTTGTATCAAGAATACTTATTCAACTATCTAATCGGGTTTGAATTTAATCCATAATTTATTCCAAGTCATATCAAAACTTAATTGGTTTTCTAAACCAACTATGAATTATTTCATCGACTTGCAACAGTGGTGGATTCAGAAAATTTTCCTAATAGGATACAAAATAATTAACCCCGACTTTGATAGCTTGAAAGCCAAGGTGAAGATACCATCTTAGCCAAGGACCCCCACTAACCCGCCAATATTGTAACACCCGGAATTTTATCAAGATAAACAAAATGTTTTCATGACCCTTGAAAAGTCTTAGTTAGTGGATAGGGATGGGTTAATGTTATACGAGAGATGCTCATTAGATCGAGAACCCCATAAGTGAAAAGGGTCGAATTTCGGGCCGAAAAGCATCGGGTGACGGTGCCCGACGACAGTGCCAAGGGGCACAATCACCAGGCATAGTCGCGGGCTTGGAAGGAGGCTCGGTACACTTCATACGAGTATGCCTGCGACTGTGACAGTGGTCACTATCGCGGGGCATAGTCGCTGGAAGGGGGAGTGTCGCGGTACAAACCCGACGATTGTGACCGACAATAGTGACACTGTCACTATCGCGTGGCAATCTCGCCCGAAGGGTCCAGGAGGCTTTTAAGCCCGATTTTGAGAAGTTTTCTCCATAACTCCTCACCCTTCCATCCCAAACTCTCTCTCAACTCTTCAAACCTCTCAAATGTAGGTTTAGGTTGCATGTAAGATCCCACATTGGTTGGGGAGGAGAGCGAAAGTTGCCTTATAAGGGTCTGGATACCTCCTCTACGAGACGCGTTTTAAAACTGTGAGTCCAGGTGTATGATTTGGTACGGTTGGCCTGGGTTGTTACAAATGGTATCAAAGTCGAAAACCGTACTGATGTGCTTGCGAGGACTTTGGGCTCCCAAGGGGGGTGGATTATAAGTTCTCACATTGGTTGGGGAGGGGAACGAATGTTGCCTTATAAGGGACTTGATACATCTTCTACCAGACACGTTTTAAAATCGTAAATCCAGGTGTGTGGACAAAGCGAACAATATCTGGTATGGTTAGTCTGAGATGTTACATTGCATCCATGGCTCCATCTCCCCTACTTTTCCATGTTTGGACCTCACCAATGGTGAGATTTGGAAGCTACTCCTAGGGTGTGTTTGGTACAGAGATTTGAAGGCAGAGAAATGGAAATGGACCTTAATTCCCTTGTTTGGTAAGTCAGAGAAAAGAAAATCTGAGAAAATAAATGATTTCTATTTCTCTACTTTTATTTCTCCCCAAAATGAAAAGAAAATGTGGGAATTGAAAAATTGGATTATCTGAGAATTGAAAAAAAGACACGGAGGGTTCCACGGTAACCCAACCAAACGGGGTCGGTTTTGGACGAAATTTTGTGTGATGCCTCGTGAACATAAAAAAACATGATCCGAAAAAAAAAATCTCGTTTTGGGGTCGGGATTTTTCTGGGGCCCGGCCCGTGCTCGGGTTTTGACGGGTTCCGGTCCAAACGGGGTCGGTTTTGAACGAAACTTTGCATGATGCCTCGTGATCATAAAAAAACAAGATCCGAATAAAAAAAATCACGTTTTGGGGTCGGGATTTTCCTGAGGCCCGACCCGGGCTCGGGTTTTGACGGGTTCTGGCTCAAACGGGGTCGGTTTTGGACGAAATTTTGTGTGATGCCTCGTAATCATAAAAAACATGATCCGAAAAAAAAATTCTCGTTTTGGGGTCGGGATTTTCCCGGGGCCCGACCTGGGCTCAGGTTTTGACGGGTTCCGGCCCAAACGGGGTCGGTTTTGTACGAAACTTTGCGTGATGCCTCGTGATCATAAAAAAACATGATCCGAAAAAAATTCTCGTTTTGGGGTCGGGATTTTCCCGGGGCCCGGCCCGGGCTCAGGTTTTGACGGGTTCCGAGTCAAACGGGTCGGTTTTGGACGAAATTTTGCGTGATGCCTCGTGAACATAAAAAAACATGATCCCAAAAAAATTCTCGTTTTGGGGTCGGGATTTTTCGGGGCCCGACCCGGGCTCGGGTTTTGACGGGAACCCGGGCAAACGGGGTCGGTTTGGGACGAAACTTTGCGTGATGGCTCGTGAACATAAAAAACATGATCCTAAGAAAAAATTTCTCGTTTTGGGGTCGGGATTTTCTCGGGGCCCGACCGGGCTCGAGTTTTGACGGGAACCCGGGCAAACGGGGTCGGTTTGGGACGAAACTTTGCATGATGCCTCGTGATCATAAAAAAACATGATCCGAAAAAAAAAATCTCGTTTTGGGGTCGGGATTTTCCCAGGGCCCGGCCCGGGCTCGGGTTTTGACGGGTTCCGGCCCAAACGGGGTTGGTTTTGGACGAAACTTTGCGTGATGCCTTGTGAACATAAAAAAACCTGATCCCAAAAAAAATTTCTCGTTTTGGGGTCGGGATTTTCCTGGGGCCCGGCCCGGGCTCGGGTTTTGACGGGACCCGGCCCAAACGGGGTCGGTTTTGGACGAAACTTTGCGTGATGCCTCGTGAACATAAGAAAACATGATTCCAAAAAAAATTCTCGTTTTGGGGTCGGGATTTTCCCGGGGCCCGGCCCGGACTCGTGTTTTGACGGGTCCCGGCCCAAACAAAAGAAATGATTCTCTGTTACATTTCTCTGCTGAATTCTCTGTGCTACCAAACAGGAGAGTCAATTCCTATTCTCCATACCAATTCTCTTTCTCTGCAATTCCAGTCTCTGCAATCATTTATCTGCAATTCCATTCTCTATACCAAACACACCCCTAGAGTTCTTCACCTTCATTCCCATTTCGAGGATTATTAAGTTTTTAGGGTTTTACCAAACATTTTTTTCCATTCTTTTGGTGCTTTGAGATTTGGAGGTCATAATAGCAGGGTCGTGCCTGAGGGAGTGCGGGTCGGGCATACACTCAGAGCCCACGAGAAATAGGAACCCATTTTTTTTGGTATATAGTAGTAGTAGTAAAAAAATAATAAATAAAAGAGACAATTTTTTTAATATCTAATAGGACCCAAAAAAAATTGTATTATATATATTAGAGCGCAAACATATTTTAGTTAAGTACATTGAAAAAAGAAATATGTTTTAAAGTTAATTGGTCATACATTTTATAGTATTGTTTATTGTTTATTGTTTATCTAAGTTATTTATCTAGTATCAAAGTCTAAACTTTGATATATTCTCCATCATTCATCTCTCACTTGTCCTATTAGAAATCCAAAGTATAATGGGACCCAAAGAAGTTTGTATTATATTAAGGGCCCAAACATGTATTAATTAATTACATTAGAAAAAAGAAATATGTAAAAAGTTAATTGGTAGTTCATTTTATAGTATTGCCTATTGTTTCCCTAAAGTTTTTTATTTGGTATCAAAGTCTAAAACTACTTACGTAGAAAATATTGATATATTATCCATCATTTATGTTCTACCGACTCTTTTAATTATTCCATCAGCACGAATACTATACTATATTTGTATTAGAATATAATAGTTTTCTTCTTATTAATTAAAAGAGCGCACTCCTACCTTTTGATAAAAAGTACCAACCATATGAGACAGTTTAACTTACATCTATACTCTTGTTTTTTTCAAACATTGTTGACTTTTTATTACCTAATTTTGGGTCTATAAATCTTAAGTACTCTCATGTTTCTAAAACAATAATAAAATTTTAAGTTATAACCAACATGGGTTTTGATTCTAAGATTAATGGTTTCCAAAAAGTTTGTTTCAACCCTAAAAGTTTAAAACGTTGATGAAAAATATTAACCTAAGATGAGATGAAAACCCAACTGATTTATATTGATTTACATAGTGTATCGATTACTCCAAATAGTCAACATTTTTGACCCAAAATTATGTCATTTTATATATTAAATGTACATCATAAGGATGTTTTTGACGGTGGAACAGATTAACTATGCTATGTAAAATTGATATGGCAGATAATATTAATTTACAATAAATTGTCGATTGATTTTTCGTCTAAGAATACTTGGAAAAACGATTATATGAATCATTAGTATTTCTTGAATTCAATTTTATTTCTTATCATAAAAACAATATATCAAAGATTTTTTCTCTTCATAATTATCGAGGGCCCTTTTCTACATTCTGCCCAGGGCCTATAAAAAGTCAGGAACGGACCTGCATAATAGTGACCTCGAAGTATTTTGTTGATGGATTCAAACTACGGTAAAGATAATCTTCTCTTCTCTTCAACTATGGAAATTAGGGTTTTGGGATAAGATGAAATCTTCATGTAAAGTGTTTGGGGAACGATTCTATATGGTTGAATATGAATATTTATGGTTGAAAATTTATGGATCTAGGTTTTTGGAAGATTTTGGCTTGAGGATCCAAGTTTCTTCAAATGAGCTCAAGTTGGGGAAAATCTAGATTTAGCCTAAATCTAGCAAGGTGAGTTCAAGTTGTTTTGTGAAAACTATGTACATACCAAAATGTGTATTTTGAATTAAAATATGATTTACTTGGTAATTGTCAATGTGTCGAGTATTTTGATAAGTTTTCATATTTGGTAAAATTTAGTTAATTTGATCTCACAAAATGCTTATATTTGGGATTTGGATGTTTTGATAGGTAAATAGCATGATTTATGCATTTTTTGTGATTTTGTACAAATGAGATCTATTTTATGATTTACACGTTTTCTGTAACACCCTCAAATCTGGAAATAACAACTTATTTAAAAATTTCTAAATACATCAATAAATGAATCATCTACAACCACGAATTTAGATTCAACTACAATACACATATACCATCTTATGCATACGGACTATAAAGGATGGGTGCTACTAATACCCATGCATGATCACTATCTCCATAAAGCGGAAGACTTCACCGAATACTTACTTTCGGATCTAGCTACGACTCTATTCTTCATAAGACGACTAGAACCAACTCCCACCCTTGGAAACCTGATACACATGCCGACAAGTAAAAAGGTTAGGCTAACGCCTAGTGAGTCCAAAAGTTTTACATGAATAAATATATCTTTAAAAGAATGAACTTTACTTGAAACCATGACCAGTTAGTTAATGTCCTTTAAAATGTGGATACGACTCTTTTCCCATATCGTACACTTTCAAAAGTGGACACTTCATTCCAAACATGCTTTATAAATCGATGCAACTTAAATTAACTCGAAACATGAATCATCATCAAAACCATGTCTACCATACGTCCGAAAACATGGACACTATGTCCAATACTCACGCGACTGAAACGAACGGACTTTGATTACCAAAACACGGGGTGGACATAATTCATTCAAACCTTAATATACGAGGAGGACGGTCCAATATTAAGGTCCTCATTCACTGTCGACCATATAGACCCAAAGACAATAAAGTAAAGCAGTTATATATTTAAAAACACTGGTAGCCAACAACGGGGGAAACCCATATCCGTTGAGGGTGAAGAAAACACAAAAGTATGCCACCCAAGCAACGTTAATCGTATGACACCTCCCGACATCACAGCCCGGTGTCCCTACGACTTCCTTACAAGTGTCACCCCAAGTCAGTTGACCTTGATGGATCATTCCGAAGAACTCCATCCCGAAGGCCCGACACACTTAAAGACTACCTCCCAGGCATTACTTCAAGCGACGGAGGTCCTAACGCCTACTACTCCGGTAGCACTAGCCGACTCAACCCTCCTAGCGATCACTTGTAAAGTTTTCGGTCATAAAACATGGGTACCGAAGTTCAACCCCGCAATACCCATTTGACCATACCAAAACAGACTGACTTACGTGCCTATGGATCCAATACGACACAGTCTAACCTTACCGGACTACACATGAATGACCAAAGCACTCGAGCCCGTAATTAATTAAAATATGCAATAAAATGCATTAAGACGTAAGTCACAATTCATACTCTAAATCGAACCATTAAAACCGGACGAAGGTCCCCAATACTCGTTTACGTCAACACCGAGCTAAAATGCTCAAATTCCATTTGACCAACCGTTACCGGTCCCCCAAATAATGAAATGTCTTTAAACAACGTTTATGAAGGCACATACCTCAAAGACGAGGTTAACCCAAAACTCAACACATAATGGGACAAAAGGTTTTCCAAAGGGTTTATGAATGCAAATACACCAAAATGCATATGACATGAAATAGACTTCATTTGCACAAAATCGTCAAAGACGTATAACTCATAAAATAGATCTTACTTGTACAAAATCACCAAGAATACGTAATTCATGCTATTTAATTGTTGGAACGTTCAAAACCCAATATAAGCATTTTAAGAGGTTAACACAACCCAAGTTTACCAAGTATGAAAACTTATCAAAATACTCACACTTTGACAAATAACCAAGTAAAACATATTTTACTTCAAAATACTAAAAACTTATTAGCAGTTAACAATTTAATGTAAAACACAAACACTTTAAAATAAACATTTTGGCATGTACACCGTTTTCACAAATCAACTTGAACTCACCTTGCTAGATTTAGGCTAAATCTAGATTTCACCCAACGAGCTCTTTTGAAGGCCGCTTGAATCCTCAAGCCGGAAACTTCCAAAACCTAGATCCATACATTCCAAACCATAAATATCCATAATCAACCATAAGAAAACATTCTCCAAACATTAAATATCAAGATCCCAAACAAAATCAAAACCCTAATTTCTCCAAAATCACCAACTCCAAGATTTGAGATATCAAACACTAAGGAACCACCAATGGAGCATTTATAACATTAAATCAAGAAAACTTACCATTCTAGGCGGTGAGACTTTCCGAGGACACCTATTCCAACTCTTCAACCCGAGCTCCCACACGTTGGACTTGATGAGGGAGATGAAGATGGAGGTTTTGTGGTTCAAGATCCCACTAGCTAGGGGATGAAGAATCATTTGGTTCAAGGGGGAAAACCCTCAAAATGGGTTAGGGTTCGTCTTTGGGATTTGGGAGAGAAAAGGGAAGAAGATGGAAGTGAGAAATGAGGAGAATGGTGAGAAATTCGGACTTAACAACCTCTCAGCCTCCGTCCGCGACATTGACACGGCGACTATGCCCTTGGCATAGTCGCGGGGCATAGTCGCCCGCTCCTTAGGGCCCGCGGTACCTCTCCCGCTAGAGTGACACGGCGACAGTGACACTTGCCACTGTCGCGGGCAATGTCGCCCAAACCTCTTCGAGTCCCGAAACTTGACTTCTTTCATGCCAACACTCTCGAAACCCTTAGGAACTTTAAACAAAGCATTTCCAAACAAAACCCCAAGGTTTACGAGTCACAAAAACGTCCGGTGACAATTACTTACCGAAAAATCACGGGTGTTACAATCCTCCCAACCTTAGAATGATTTCGTCCTCGAAATCAATCTTTCTCAATGAAACACTGCCCACCGCACAGATTGCCTTTAGTCCATTTGTCAGAGCCATTCCCAAGGCTCTTATACTAATACTCACGACAGCCGTCCCTCTAGGGTACAATACCTTCATAACCGAGCGAACACTTAGCTCTCCGAAGTAACCTTTACCCACAAGGTTACGGTCGTTTCCCAACCTTGGATGACAATTACCACCTCCAGGTAATTTGTGACTCCAACTTCTCACTGACCAATTTCCTTCGGATCTATACGGTTCCGAACCCAACATCAAAGATCATAACCAAACTTCCAAAATCCTCATATTTCAACTGACCCATTCCTAATGTTGATAAAGTTGACCTTCTAAGGCGCACCAATGCGTCCTTCAGGCTACTAGTTAACCCATATTAGGTTAACACTCAACCCCGTTCCAACCCCAACCTCACAATAATCCTCTAATGCAACCTTTATCACCATGGAAAATCTTATACACATTGGTACTTAATCATCACCGTCTATCCTTCTTTTAAATTCCATCTCCGGAAGGTCAATAATCCCATTATCCAATCAGGATACTTCAAAAATGTTCCAAGATCCAATGACCTCAAGAAAACAAGTCGACACCTCGGGCTAAGCGGTGACCTCGAAAACATGGACATCCCGTCCCAAAATCCCATTCCAGATGGATAGCCGCACTAAGGTCGACACTTAACTGAATGCTAAAATTACAAATCTTACATTTCCAACAAATGGACCGCCAGAATTTCCTTTGATTGCGGAAACCACTAAGGCGATACACCAACAACATATACCATGATGTCACACCGACGGGCAACCAACCAAGTCGAATCCAACTTAAAATGCAGATTAACTCTTAAGATCTCATCCGCAGGATTACCCAAGTATAAAATCACTCCTTAATTATCCGGGAAGGCTTAAATCTACTACCTCCACAAAAAAAACGCGCACAGATTCAAAACTGAAACCCAAAATCCAAGACTGACCGCGAGTCGGATCATCCGAAGCTTCAAATCCCAATGACTCCCTCAGTCCTTAAATACTACTCCTTCCACGACGGGGTATAAATCTATAGGCCTAATGAGTTCAAGGTTTTTCAACCAGTATGCCAATTTGGGATTTATAAAACTTTTATAACGAATTAGTTTCATAACAAATAATTGTGCGGTAACAGTACACTATCGTTCAATCGATAGATTTTGAAAAAAAATGATCAACCACACAGCGCATATGAAACCATTTCCAAAATTTGATTGTTCAATACTTACGTTAATGAAGACAATAATAACACATGCGCAACAATTTACACTATAAACGTGAAAATAGGTTCATGCACCACAACACGTGTAATAAAAGTTTGTACAACTCCCAAAAAGGATATTCACAAATTAACTTTAAAACTCTGACTTCTCCACCCAAAAGTCGTTGCGACATAAAAATTATCAACAACTCCATATGCAACAGTTTATTCCCCAAAGCTCGGTGAAATGATAAGAATGCAAATAATTCTCAAATTGAGTTTAAAACTCTAAGCCGCATCGATAAAACACATTTGACCAAGATGGTAACTACAACGATATGCAATTCGAAAATTCATTTCATGTATTGCGGAAAAATTTATAACAGCAAGGTCAACAAGCGGAGCACGCTTAGATTAAAATTTTAATATAAGACAACATAAATATTTCGCATATTTACTCACGCGAGTGAAAGTCAGATTCAACCCAAAAGTATGCACATATATTCGTGTGAAACTCAAGATGCAATCATGCGACATTCAGATTTTCAAGGTGACTCTTACGGTTGCAAAAATGTAGATGCAAGACTCGCATGAAACAAAGTATTAAACAAAACTCGTAAATTAATGCACACAATAATGCAAGTCTACACGTTCCAAAATTTCTTTTTATTACGCGGTTCGAATGGTCATAAAATAAAACGCCATAAACCCAACTAAACTTTCATAAACTCATTGACGGTAAAATCAAGCGATGTCAAATATCTGTTTCCTGACATAAAAGCGTAAAACGACAATAAGTCTAAAAAAAATTAAAATTCTAAAACCACCACGTAAGATAAAGTGACCATTTTCAACAAAACTCCCATGAGATACGACACTCAAAAGCTCGTAAATTATACGACATAAAATTAAAACCCACGCATCTCAAAATACACTCACGAACTCAAAAAGATCGCAAAACTATACCCCGTAAAATTAAACACGACTCATACAGACTAAAATTTTTCTAGAAAATCCCGACTCAAGAACAGTGGGACAACTCTTCCTTTAAAACCTTAACATACGTGGAGGAGATCCAATGTCAAGGTTAAAAATTTTACAGTCACTTGCCCAATACCACATGTGGTATTAAAACACGGATCTTAAGATGTCCAAAGATAGCGTTAAACACAAAACAGGGACGGAGAGATTTTCGATATAAATTGCAACCACGTGCAACAAAACTATTTCATGCAAGATTAAGCTCACAGTTTAAAATTTGATGAGTATTAAATGCTTTGTCAATGCTTCGTAACATAACTCACTTTATACTTTAAAGACGTGAGAAACAATTTATGCAAACTTATTTAGAAATAAATTTCGTGCATGAATTTTGGTCGGCACTCAGCATCTTAGGACTACACTTCTCAATTTCATACTATTGTCATCCGCATGCTCAACATCTTAAAGCAACACTCGGATATTTCATTGGTTCACCTTATAATCTCTCCTCTTATAACGTCAATTCCATAAGCTTAAGGTTCTACTCCAACCAATTATTCTTACTCAAGACGATCAACTTAATGCATTTAACGCATTTAACTATCACTTCAACGTGACATTGCTATGGACATCCACGTTTCCTTAGATTACTCGCTTAGAAACCTTCTCACTACCCTAACGGTCATCATACTAAGGTAGTTCAAGTATACACATGTGATATGTAGGTTCATCATAACACTGGCCAGGTGTCATTATGAACGTACCATACATGATCATCCTTGCGACCCTTGACAATTTCACATTTCTAGCGACCCGATCAACTCCAAGATATCTTATCTTAAGGCGCCTAATGTGCAACTTCACTCTCAATCACTTATAAGAACGTTAGTTTGAGTCTAGGCATCCAAAAATCAATACCTAAATCTCTCAAACTTAAGCTCTGATACCAACTTGTAACACCCTCAAATCTGGAAATAACAACTTATTTAAAAATTTCTAAATACATCAATAAATGAATCATCTACAACCACGAATTTAGATTCAACTACAATACACATATACCATCTTATGCATACGGACTATAAAGGACGGGTGCTACTAATACCCATGCATGGTCACTATCTCCATAAAGCGGAAGACTTCACCGAATACTTACTTTCGGATCTAGCTACGACTCTATTCTTCATAAGACGACTAGAACCAACTCCCACCCTTGGAAACCTGATGAACATGTCGACAAGTAAAAAGGTTAGGCTAACGCCTAGTGAGTCCAAGAGTTTTACATGAATAAATATATGTTTAAAAGAATGAACTTTACTTGAAACCATGACCAGTTAGTTAATGTCCTTTAAGATGTGGATATGACTCTTTTCCCATATCGTACACTTTCAAAAGTGGACACTTCATTCCAAACATGCTTTATAAATCGATGCAACTTAAATTAACTCGAAACATGAATCATCATCAAAACCATGTCTACCATACGTCCGAAAACATGGACACTATGTCCAATACTCACGCGACTGAAACGAACGGACTTTGATTACCAAAACACGGGGTGGACATAATTCATTCAAACCTTAATATACGAGGAGGACGGTCCAATATTAAGGTCCTCATTCACTGTCGACCATATAGACCCAAAGAAAATAAAGTAAAGCAGTTATATATTTAAAAACACTGGTAGCCAACAACGGGGGAAACCCGTATCCGTGAGGGTGGAGGAAACACAAAAGTATGCCACCCAAGCAACGTTAATCGCATGACACCTCCCGACATCACAACCCGGTGTCCCTACGACTTCCTTACAAGTGTCACCCCAAGTCAGTTGACCTTGATGGATCATTCCGAAGAACTCCATCCCGAAGGCCCGACACACTTAAAGACTACCTCCCAGGCATTACTTCAAGCGGCAGAGGTCCTAGCGCCTACTACTCCGGTAGCACTAGCCGACTCAACCCTCCTAGCGATCACTTGTAAAGTTTCCGGTCATAAAACATGGGTACCGAAGTTCAACCCTGCAATACCCATTTGACCATCCCAAAACAGACTGACTTACGTGCCTATGGATCCAATACGACACAGTCTAACCTTACCGGACTACACATGAATGACCAAAGCACTCGAGCCCGTAATTAATTAAAATATGCAATAAAATGCATTAAGACGTAAGTCACAATTCATACTCTAAATCGAGCCATTAAAACCGGACGAAGGTCCCCAATACTCGTTTACGTCAACACCGAGCTAAAATGCTCAAATTCCATTTGACCAACCGTTACCGGTCCCCCAAATAATGAAATGTCTTTAAACAATGTTTATGAAGGCACATACCTCAAAGACGAGGTTAACCCAAAACTCAACACATAATGGGACCAAAGGTTTTCCAAAGGGTTTATGAATGCAAATACACCAAAATGCATATGACATGAAATAGACTTCATTTGTACAAAATCGTCAAAGACGTATAACTCATAAAATAGATCTTACTTGTACAAAATCACCAAGAATACGTAATTCATGCTATTTAATTGTTGGAACGTTCAAAACCCAATATAAGCATTTTAAGAGGTTAACACAACCCAAGTTTACCAAGTATGAAAACTTATCAAAATACTCACACTTTGACAAATAACCAAGTAAAACATATTTTACTTCAAAATACTTAAAACTTATCAGCAATTAACAATTTAATGTAAAACACAAACACTTTAAAATAAACATTTTGGCATGTACACCGTTTTCACAAATCAACTTGAACTCACCTTGCTAGATTTAGGCTAAATCTAGATTTCACCCAACGAGCTCTTTTGAAGGCCGCTTGAATCCTCAAGCCGGAAACTTCCAAAACCTATATCCATACATTCCAAACCATAAATATCCATAATCAACCATAAGAAAACATTCTCCAAACATTAAATACCAAGATCCCAAACAAAATCAAAACCCTAATTTCTCCAAAATCACCAACTCCAAGATTTGAGATATCAAACACTAAGGAACCACCAATGAAGCATTTATAACATTAAATCAAGAAAGCTTACCATTCTAGGCGGTGAGACTTTCCGAGGACACCCATTTCAACTCTTCAACCCGAGCTCCCACACGTTGGACTTGATGAGGGAGATGAAGATGGAGGTTTTGTGGTTCAAGATCCCACTAGCTAGGGGATGAAAAATCATGTGGTTCAAGGGGGAAAACCTCAAAATGGGTTAGGGTTCGTCTTTGGGGTTTGGGAGAGAAAAGGGAAGAAGATGGAAGTGAGAAATGAGGAGAATGGTGAGAAATTCGGACTTAACAACCTCTCAGCCCCCGCCCGCGACATTGACACGGCGACTATGCCCTTGGCATAGTCGCGGGGCATAGTCGCCCGCTCCTTAGGGCCCGCGATACCTCTCCTGCTAGAGTGACACGGCGACAGTGACACTTGTCACTATCGCGGGCAATGTCGCCCAAACCTCTTCGACTCCCGAAACTTGACTTCTTTCATGCCAACACTCTCGAAACCCTTAGGAACTCTAAACAAAGCATTTCCAAACAAAACCCCAAGGTTTACGAGTCACAGAAACGTCTGGTGATAATTACTTACCGAAAAATCACGGGTGTTACATTTCGGTGTATTTAATTTCGTAAACCCTTTGGAAAATGTTTGTCTCCGTATTATGAGACATTTTGGAAACGTAAGGGTATGAGCCCATTTAGAAAATCGTTTGTCCGAAATTCGTGATGAGTTTTGGGTTAATCACATATTTGAGGTATGTGTCGGTGTAAACGTCGTTTAAAATACATTTTATTATTTGGGGACGGTTATTTGTTGGCCAAATGGATTTTTCAGCATTTCAGCTCGATTTTGACTTAAAAGAGTCTTGAGGACATTTGTCCAGTTTTAATGGCTCAATGTAGAGCCCCATTTGTGATTTGCATCTGAATGCATCTTGTGGTATATTATTGATAATTACATGATCGAGTGCGTTGGTTAATCTTGTGTAGTCATGTAATTTTAGATTATGTTGCATTGGATCCATAGACACGTAAGTCAGTCTTTATTTGATGGTCAATTGGGTATTATGGGTTTGAACTCCAGGACCCGTGTTTTATGACTTAAACCTTTCAAGTGTACACTAGGAGGGCTGAGTCCAGTTATGCTATTGTGTTGAAGGGCGTTTGGGCCTCCGCTGCTTGAAGGTAATGCCTTAGAGGTAGTCCTTAAGTGTGTCGGGTCTTTGGGGTGGTATTCATGGTAATATTCACCAAGGTCAACTGTCTCATTGGGTGTAACTTGAAAGGAGTCGTAGGGGTACTTGGGCTTTTATGTCGTGAAGTGTCATACGATTAACGTTGTATGAGTGGCCTACTTTTGTGTTCCTCTACTCTCAATGGATACGGGTCTCCCCCGTTGTCGGCCAACAATATTTTGGATATTTAATTATCCATGCTTTAACATTTGGATTTCATTCAATTTTATGGTCGCGTGAGTATTGAATTTTAGCTCCATGTTTTCGGTTACATATTATATTTATATGGATTGTCTTCCATGATTTATGAGTTGAGTATTATGTCCCACCCGTGTTTTGAGTGTTTTGGGACATAAGGTTTTATCCGCGTTCTTATAAATTGAGAGTCCGCTTTCTATTCACGTTTCGAGTGAGTTTTGGGTTGCATCAGTATATAAAGAATGTTTTGTATTGAGGCGTTAGTCCTTAAAATGCATGTTATTGAAAAACGAACCACTTTCATATTTAAAATAATCCATTTTGAAAGATTGTGTTTTAAGTTGCATTCTTCCCTTTTTAACAAAATATCCATTCATGCTAAAAACTCTTGAACTCACTAGGCGTTAAGCCTAACCCTTTTTATTTGTCGGCATGTGCATCAAGATCCTAGTTGGGGAACGTCTCTTGCAGCACCATGATGTGATGAATGCTATTTAGATCCTCGAGAGAGATGTAGCTATTGAGTGATGTCTTCCGCACATTTAGAGATAGCAATTGTTTATGAGTTTAGTAACACTTGATCTTTATTTAGTCTTTATATAAGATTTGGGTGGTTATTGTTGAGATTAAAGCTATAATTATATTTGAGGTATTTCAAGTATTGATTTGTAGAAAGGGATTTTATCTTTCATCTGATGTATTGTTGAAAATTTTAATTAGTTGTTTTTTCTAAATTTGTGGGTGTTACAAATATAATATAAAATAAAACAAAAACTAATTGCGAAAAGTAAAGTTTAATTAAATATAATATATAAACATTTTTTTGCAACGATTTACATTACTATTTTAGTTTGTCCCAAAACAAGTGTCAATATTGCTATTTTGGTTTGTCCCATAACAAGAGTCTATTTTTAAAAGTAAATGTCTAATTTCTCATTATACCTTTAATTATGAGATAGAGAAAATTTATCTCTCTATAATTATTAATTAAGGATAAAATTGTCCTTTTGCTAATTAAAAAAATGTAACAGTAAGTTAGTAACTCATTTTAAAACTTTTTGCCTTTTTAATTGTGGATATTTATTTTGTGACGGAGAAAGTATTTTTTTGCCCAGTTTTTTTTTAAGTTTTTGAATATTTTATACATAATAATAATATACATGTTTTATAATTACGATTTTTGAAAATTAATATTAAAATACACTTTAAAAATAAATTTGAAAATAAATAAAATCTTGAAGTTAAAAAAAAATTAAAAACTTGTAATTAGGGGTGTACAAGAAATCGTTAACCCGCGAAACCCACCTAACCCAACCCGCTAACAACCCAATTAAACCCAACCCGCACACCCGCTAATTAGGAGGGTTGAAATTGGGTTAGCATAACTCAATCCAACCCAAACCGCTAACCCGCCACTAATATATATTATTTCGATAAATTTTTATATATATATATTTATATATATAATATTTACAACAATTATAATTTACAACCCAAAAAATATATACATATATTAGTCTAATTAACAACCCAAAATATATATACAAATATTAGTCCAATTTACAACCTAAAGCCCAAAATTAATCCAATTACGTAAAGGCACGAATTAATTCAATTAGGTCGATCGATATGTCTCAATAATTACGAATGCACGAGCACTTAAACAACTAGATCAACGTTGTTGTTTTCATAGCATAAATAAACATATGAAGTATGTTTCAAACATTAGATTTTAAATTAGAAGTATAAACATAAATGAATATAAGGAGTATGTTTTAAAATAGAAGTTGGAACCATGAATTTTTGTTTTCATTGCATTGATGTTGTTAAAAGTTTAATTTTTATTGCATAGAGAAATATAATATGTTTTTTTTGTAGGTTGTAACTTTGTATTTTTATATCATATTTCTTATGTATACGAGCAATGGAAAATACTCTTAAGTCTCCAAAAATCGAGGACAATGATAAATCAAACACGTTTAAGAAAATTGGATGTAGAACCTCGAACATTTGTAATCACTAATAACTTTGTTGGCAACATTTTTAGTATTATTTATCGTATTTCAGTCGTCAACTTTATGTATATTTATAACCCGCCAACCCAACCCACCCTAACCCGCAAGGGTTGGGTTGGGTTGGGTTATACTTTTGAATGAGTTGGGTTGGGTTGAAAATTTTCAAACCGTCGTAATTGGGTTGAGTTGTAAAAATGTCAAAAACCGCCCAACCCAACCCGCGTACACCCCTACTTGTAATCAGACTTACACATAACCGGTACGGTCCTAGTTCCATAAGTCATAATTGGACCCGGACTGAGTCTTAAAATTCCTTATAATATATAACTGGTTTTAAACTATAAAGGTTATAACTGGGTCCTAACCAATCTGGATTAGGCTGAATTTAACCATCTCTACTTTCAAGATTCAACTATGCTACCAAACCTTTAAAAAAAAAACTATGCTACCAACCAAATCATATAATTAAATATAAAATTCTTTGAGAGTTTAAATGTTTGCATGGATCACCCTTTTGCCTTTTCCAATCGATTTTATCAAGGGCGGAACACTCTAGGTGCAATTAAGGGCCAAGGCCCCTCCGCTTTTTCCCCAAGTAGCATTGACTGCAATTCATTTGTATGCCGCCCCCCACTCCACAGTCCACTATCCAGTTAACATTTTAATCCAACAAAATTCTAGAACTTTAGTGAATGAATCCAAGTGTCCAACAAAATTATTAATCCAAAGTCGTTCCATACATTTTAGTCCAACAAAATTCTCACTGTGCAAGTGTCCAACAAAATTATTCCATGTCGGTCCATACATTTTATTCCACAAAATTCTTAGTCCAACTCTCCAAAGTCCAAACTCTCAAATTCAAAACCCAGATTCAAGTGCGAGTGTGTCGTGTGCGACGGATGAGTAGACTGTAGACGAAGACAACGCAGTCGACGCTCCAGCCATATCAGGGGCAAAATCCTCCCAATCCAAATGAAATCCCAAGTTTTTTAACTTCATCTTCATCAAACAACTTTCCAACAGCCCCTAAATTACAGGGTTTTTTTCCATTTTATTCAAGTTTTAATTTTAAAGTGTCATTGCTATTTGCTCATAATCTCATTACTTGTTTGAGTTTGAAATTTTTTGGTTAGGTAGGTTTAATTTTATTTGAAATTATTTGATTAATTGATTAGCTAGGTTTAACTTTATTTGAAATTGTTGATTATTTGATTAGCTAGGTGTAACTTTATTTGAAATTGTTTGATTATTTGATTAGTTAGGTTTAACTTTATTTGAAATTATTTGAAATTCTTTAGGTTGTTCACTTGTTTGAATTGTGGATAGAACACAGTTCACCAAAGTTTTTAGGATAAGTCCAATAAGGTTTTAGAAGGTGCAACCGTATTATACTGTACCTCGTAATTAACCAAAAAACCAAAAAAAACTTTTGAAATCAACTGAAAAAACAGAGAAAATCTCTTGAAATCCACAAAAAATACCGAAAAGGTCTCACGAAATCGATAAAAAAACCTTAAAAATCTCTAGATTTCAAGCAAAAAACTTTAAAAATCTCTTGAAACGACGGAATTAGGCTGAAAACACAACGGTCGATATTGAACGTCGATAAAAAAATGAAGATACGTTAATAAAAACCGTACTTGAAAATATGGTGTCACCCTATGAAAAAATTCTTGGGTCCGTTCCTGTTGGTAAGGACTAGAAATTATATAGTATATTAGGTCCGACCCCTGCGGTTGGAAAATTTGTGTTCCCCCTTTATGCATGTAAGAATTATTATAAAAAGAGTAAACTCCAATTTTGGTCCTTGACGTTTAGTGATATCTTTGAAAGAGGTCCTTATGGTTTCATAATTCAAGTTTACGTCCGCAGGGTATGGATTTTGCTTTGAAAGAGGTCCCTGAATACTAACTCCGTTAAAAAAACTCCGTTAGGGTCAGGGGCATTTTCGTCCAACCATGTTTTTGTCTCCTTTTTGCATTTGTTTTTTTGTTTTCCTTAACTTTATGAAAACATCAAACTATTAGGGACCAACTTGTAATTAACTCTAATATATATATATATATATATAGGGGTGCTTTAATATGAAACTCTTAAAAATCTTGCAACTCTTGAAACCCACCTATGAACCATTGATTTTGATCTCAACGGTTGAGATTAAAACATTATTTCTATAATTACTAATTACATTTTCAATTTTTTTTTCACTGAAATGCAACGCACTGAAGGGCAAAATAGGAAAAAAAAAATTCAAATTTCAGACAAACAAGGAAAGGATTCTTCATCCCTATCGAACCCGCATAATACACCCTCTTTGATTCAGTTTCTGAAAAACCGCTCGACGGATTTCAGCATCTAATTCATCGAAAATGGTGGAACGCATAAGAGGTATTTTCATAATCTTCTTTCTATTAAGCTCCTGTTCCGATGAATCGACTCTGAATAGGGTTTTTGATTTTTCAACTTCACGATAAATAGCCCGGAGAAAAAGTGCAAGAATCATGATGAAATACTCGTTTTCTCACTTCAAAAACACTGCATCAATCCTGGTTATCTTAGACATGGACACTGACGATGAGGAGGTGCCGCCTACAAACCCCAACAACCAAGTTGAAGATGGGATGAACAACGAAATCGAGTCAATGGTTGTTGATCAGTCTGAGATCGCAGTGGAAGATACACCAAATCAAGGTATACAACCTAACCAAACTAAATGCAGAAGTTAGATTAAAGTTGGGGATGAAATAATTTTCACTTTGTCTAATAAATTTATGATTCACATTTTACTTTTGAGAAAATTACCCAAACCCTTCAAATCGAAAAATGAGCCCCCGCAACAAATTAATTTTAACTTGTCTTCATGGGAATACAACCCAATTTGCAGTAAATTTTTGTCGTATCTAGCGTAGATTTCTACATATTATACTTGCATTGGGAAAATTTTCAGCATGTGATATAGTATATTCATTAAGAAGGAAAACATTATAAAAGGAAGGAAACATTTACTAAGACCAAGCATCTCATATTGAGTAGATAAAAACCACAAAAAATGGTTGGGGTTTAAAAAAAAGGAAAAATAAAAAGCTAGACTAGTGATGAATATATGAACATGATGGTGTTTTCATGAATGGTTATTCATGTGATTGAATATTCAGAGAAAGTGTGAAACTTGCAGTATCAACAACTGTTACACGAAAACTCAGGTCTGCCCCATAAAAACACACGACAATCATCCATACATATACAATGTAAAAGGTTAAACAGAAGACTAAGGAAAGACAAATACAGAATATGAAATCATTAAGCTACATTCAATATGTTTTTCATCCATGAAGACCAATTCATAACAATATATTCATCTTACACATGATCAGTCACATTTTGTATACCAATTTTCCTTAATGAAAATTGCAGGTGTTGAGGCACTAATGAAAGATTTAAGTATGAATGGAAAGCAGACTACAGACACAAAAGGTAATATATTTATTTTTTGAAGTGAAGCTATAAAAAATTATAATATAAGAAGCTCCTCCTCTTGAAGGAAGAAGCCACTGGAGCCATATTCAAGAAGGAAAAAAGGAAAATCGGGTACACACCTCGATAATGACATATCACATTATTCATATCGCAAAACAAATACATTCAATAATGCATTACTAATTTTCCTATTACAGCAAAAATGACAGAGGACGGTGACTTCAAAACTAAACCTGTGATAGTGATTGGGAGTTCATCGAGATGCACCCGTAGTTCTACAAGGGCAAATGAAGAGAACGAAAGAACACAGGATACCAAAAGTCATGAAGTTGAGGTCATAATTTCAGAAACTAAGACAAAATCCAAAAATGCAGGATAATTTTTGTACGTGTCGTTTTTAACACCCTACTGATGTCGGAGAACTAGTCACCGTGCTCCCTGCTAGATGATATACCCGGACTCTCTTCCGACGGTAACCAACACAGCACCTCCGATGCAACTTCCGACGATCTTTTTATCATTATCCATTGAAAATTCAGCACAAAAACAAGAAACTTGTTCTAAAGCAGCACCTATAATCGACTCCAACCAAAATCTTCACAACGATTACCGAAAATCATAAGAATCCTCTAAAAACAGAAACTGGATAAACTTGAAGAAGCAATGATTGATGAATATAATTTAAAAAAATAAACAAAACCGGTTAAGAAAAAAATGCCATTAATAACTGCTAAATTTAAGGAAACCGCTATTAATTACAAAATAAAAAATAAAAAAAATACAATTATGCAAAAGACAGATATGCCCTTGAGAATTTAAAATTAATTATATATTAATTAAAAGCAATCTAGATTAAACGGACGGTCTAGATCAAGGTTGCAAGGGTTGCAACCTTTAAGAGGGTTGTAAAATATCCTCCCTCTATATATATATATATATAGGCCGATAATCAAATGAAAACCAAAAATATGTTACAAACCCTTGAGAACCGATATAAAAATATTTTTTACATGATTTTTTTTCATCAAAACCTATGATTTAAGATATTGTTTCATATATGTTTTTGTTCACCTTGTGAAAAGATTACACGTGAAAAATAAAATTTGATTCACCTAGTGAAATGAAAAATACAGGTAAAAAATATTCATGTGGTGAAACAAATACATGTAAAACTATCATATTATGAAACAAATATATGGGAAAAAATATATTAAATCCAAGCATTTGATGAAAAAATATCATGTGAAAAAATATTTTTATATTGGTTCTCACATGTTTGTAACATATTTGTGGTTTTCATTTGATTTAGCCCCTATATATATATATATATATATATATATAGGTTCATACGAGAATGGTAACGATTTAAAGGAATAAAGGGACAATTCTGGACCAATCATAATTAAGAAATTAATAATTAATTTTTTAAATAAAAAAGTTTATAAAAGGGTATTTTGGTCTTTTTTTACTCCTGATTATTTTAGGATAATCTTTTATTTTAGGATAATCTTCTAACTCCTAAATATAAATGATTTCCTAATTATTAGCTCTATCTCTCTCTCTCTCTCTCGATTTAAACCTAAAACCCTCGAGTTCTTCTGATAATCGAAGACGACAAAGTTCGCAAAGTCGCCGGAAAATCGAAGACGGCAGCGGGTATTGAAGAAAAATCAGTCATGAATCCTTCTTCTCCAGTGAAATATTCTTGTAAATGCGACCTCCGACAGCCACCTCCACCGCCATCGTCAACAGAAGAAGCATTATCACCGGCAGCACCATTGTTCCGGCGTTTGCCGCCGGCCTCCTCCTATGCCTCGGCTGCCGTAGGCGGTATCATGTTCACATCGATCCCCTTTAGGAACGATCTCTTCTCCACTCTAAACGCATCACCGTTGTTCCGATCTGCATGTAATAGATCCGTTCAGAAAATCAGATCTAAGATCTAAAAAATGTTGAAGTGTGTTTTTTTTTCAATCCAGAATCATCTATGGTTCAAATGGTTTCAGTTGTGTTTTGTTCATTCTTATAATCATATATTTAAGTTGAATGAAGAATTGACATTTCATGTCTTCCAGATTTCATATGGTTATTACTAACAGGATCACCTGTGATGTTGTATTGTACATTGATGGTAATTACTTATTTTAGTTTGTCTTCTTTCAGATGCATTAAATTTACAATGATAATACCAGCAGATCACTTGTGATTACCTTGATAAACCAATTTTAAATTCATTATACCAGGGATCACTTGTGATTACACCATGATAAACGAATTTTGAATTCATTATACCAGCAGATCACTTGTGATTAACATGATAAAACAATTTTGAATTCATTATAGCAGCGAATCACTTATGATTACCATGATAAACGAATTTTGAATTTTATAGCAGCCGATCACTTGTGATTAACATGATAAACCAAATTTGAATTCATTATAGCAGCGAATCACTTGTGCTTACCATGATAAACGAATTTTGAATTTATTTTCAGAAAAAATGGGGAGAGATTAAGACGTGTTGAGATAAATTAGGAAGGGATTTTTTTTATTTGAATTAAATATTATAATCCCTGTTTTTTGGAAGTTAATACTATCCTAATATATCCATAACATAATATGACTTTATTGCCCTTTTACTCTTAATTTTAGAAACTATTATTTTTGGAATTAATTTAAAAAATAATTGGTTGAGAATCGTCCCTTTATTCTTTTAAATACACTATGTTCTCGTTTGAACCCACCTATATATATATATATATAGGTTCATTTGAGAAATGGTAAATATATGAGAAATAGAAAAGTAATCCTAGCCATTCATACGGTCAAGATTGGATTTGACTGGTCAAATATTTCGGCTTTGACTAGTCAAAAGTTGCGGCTATTCCAAAAATAGAAGAACACTTTCGTAATTTTTACAAAATATACGACATGTGTTCATATATGAACCTATATAATTCACATATGAACTATATGTTCACATGTGAATCAGTGTAATTCTTATCTGAACTATTTTAACTGATTCATATATGAACTAATTAACTGTAAGTTCATATATGAATCAGTTGAACTAATTAACAGATTCATATATGAACTTTTGTGATTCATATATGAACTAATTAAATTGATTATCATATGAACTAATTAACTGATTCACATATGAACGTATAATTTATATGTGAATCATATAGGTTCATATATGAACTCATCCCACGTATTTTACGAAACTACCCATCTACCTTCTATAGACCATGCAATGGATCATCCGGTGCTTCGCGGTCAAAGCCGCAAATGTTGACCAAATGAATGACTAAGATTACTTCTTTATTTCTCATACATTTATCATTTCTCAAATGAACCTCTCCCTATATATATATATATATATATATATATATATATATATATATAATCACAGGAACGAGATTCTCTCTTTCTCTGCAACCCACCTCCAGCTCTACCATTGTTTCTTCAAAACATGATTATGGCTACATGGGTTTCTTTTATTATGGTTTATCTTGTTAGCTAAAACTCACTCCAAAAGGATTATCTTCTTCCACAATTTGTAAAACCAAAACATCTTTAGAAGAAGAAGATGAAGAAGAGAAAGAAGAAGACAAGTTTAAGAGAGAGAGAGAGAGAGAGAGGGGTAGACATACAACAGGAATGTAATAACCGGGTATAAAAATCTGATAAAGAAAAGTTGGGGGTCTAGTTGGTCAAGATTTAAAGAGACAAGGGGGTAAGAGGTAACATGGTCTAAAAGGGGTTTTTACCCTAAAGTCGCTCATTTTTCCTGGCATTTGGCGGCCTTGAACGAGAGGGAGAAGGAGAGCGGAGGAGGAGACCTAGCAAGGGAGAGGTTTTGATCGAGGTTTCTGATTCTTGAAGATTTATTAAGGTAAGTTTCCCTCTCATTTCAATCGTAATATCAGAGTCTTGAGTTTTAATCTCAATCTTTGGTTTGAGGCATTGTTGGATCTCTGGTTTAATAGTTGGATAGGCTGGGGTGTGAGGTTTAAGTTGTTTCTTAGATTTGCAGTGTTGGGATTATAGTCTTCATTTTCAATATGTTTATCTTCGTTACCAGCAAGGGGTTGGGGTTTGATTTAGTTCCGATTTTGGGGTTTTGGGAGAAATCGTCGAAGTTTTCTGCGACCTGTAAAACCGATCTGGTCGTTTGGTTAGATACCGGTCGGTTAAAGGGAATCCGGTCGAAGGGGGGGGGAGACCCCGGTCGAACCCCATACCGGTCGCAAGGGGGGGGGGGGGAGACCCCGGTCGAACCCCATACCGGTCTATGGGAGACATCGGTCGAACTTCGGACCCCGGGCGTAGCAGTTCGGCAAGCCCCGGTCGATGCCGGTCGCATTGTCTATACCGGTCGCCGTTTATTTTGGAGAAGTGGGCCGAAGCCCACGTAGAAGGATTTTTGGACGTATGTTTATTTTGGTTCTGTGGGCCGAGGTCCAATTTAAGTGATGTGGACCAAACTAACCTATTTTATTAATGGGATTATTTATTGGTTTCGTTGGGCTGTGTTAATGAAGGAACTTAATTTAATCATAGTAATTTTGAGTGTTTCAAAGTTTCTTAGTGTTGAAGAGTCGAGTTTCTTTAGAGAGAGACCGAGGGGATTTTGGGTTAAGGTCGATTTGGATAATGCAAAGTATCGAATATTTATTTAGAAATACCTTGTTTTATAGGTTTCAGTTTGGATATTAAAAGTAAGCGCGAGATTTAAGCTAAGGACTTCTGGTGAGTTTTTCGAACTAAACCTCTTTAGTATTAAAAGTATGTGAAGTTTAATTTTTAAAACTTTGGATTTATTTACGATGTCATGATATTTATGAAATGTTTCCAAGTGTGTTTTGAATCGTTGTTGTTAAATGTATGCATACATTATTTGTGGAATATGTGACCTAAGTCGGGGAGTGTGGCCCGCCTACTCGTGCCGGGGAGTGTGGCCCGTTTATGTCGTTGGGGGGGGGGGTGTCCCAACATTAAGGTGGCGCGAGTTAGACACATCGTCTTTGACGGTCGTGTGGTCCGTAGCGTGTTTTACTTATGTGAAGTTATTAAATGTGGTTTTAAATTCTGGAAAGTATTTTATTGCTTATCTGTTAGAGAGATCTCACTAGACCTATGGTCTAACCCTCGCTCTTTCAAAACTATAAACCTTTTCAGGCCATCGTGAATTAGACAGAGCAGCTAAGGGCAAGGAGAAGGCTTAGCGGGGCGGATAGAAGACCAATGCTTAGTTATTCTTAATTATCTCAGTTGTGTATAGGTTGTTTTTAACAAACCTTGATTCATCCTTTGTATGTTTGGGACCGTTTGGCTTGGATATTTATTAATCGTTGAGTTTTTATTGTAAGAATTGACCCGCTTGTATTTTCGAGGTTGGGTTGTTATAGTTGGTATCAGAGCCATAGTTTAAGGGATTTAGGTGACCGGATGGGCCTAAACTTAAACTGTGGAGTAGAGGGACACAACTGAGATTTAGGAAGTCTTTAAGAAAGACCTTGATCAATGTGAAGTGATAACAATAGTGAGTACTCTCATGTAAGGTAAATTCAGAATCGCATCTAGCCAATGCCATTATGAATTTACAGGTGCATGGGCATACTCAATTGCTATTGTTGAGTGTGGTTCAGGGTAGAGAGTTCTATCCATAGATTGATAGTTTTAGTCTAGCGTGTGGTGGAAGTTCGTTTTTGGAAGTAAGGTTATTGTAACACCCGTAAATTCCTGTCTGTGAAAGCCAATCCCTTGAGAAATCCTTGATTCTGATCATAGAATTTCATCCCTTAATCCTCGGGACACTATGGGCGATAGTGCCCTGGGCACAATCGCCGGGCACAATCGCCAACAGAGTGGTGCCCGCGGTACAGTTTGGGCGATAGTGCCCTGGCGAAAGTGCCTTGGGCACAATCGCCGGCGGCCTCTGGTTGTTTTAAATTCGATTTTGAGCAGCCCCACCTCATTATTCTCAACCCCTTTCACCCTTTTTCTCTCTAGAAACCGAACCCAAACCCTAAAATCGGTTTCTATGTATCCATGGCACCAAACCTATCATGTCCCAAGTGTTCTCCCCCACCCAACAAAGATTAGAAGCTCCACCTTCATCTTCCTCATCAAGTTCAACGGTTGGGAGCTCGGGTTGAAGTGTTGGATTGGGTGTTCTCGGAAGTCTCATCGTCTTCAAGGGTAAGTTTTCTTGTATTAAGGTTATAAATGCTCCATTGATGGTTTCTTAGTGCTTGGTTTCTCAAATCTCGGATTTGGTAGTTTTGGAGAAACTAGGGTTTTGTTATTATTTGGGGTTTCTTGGTATATTGTTAGGGGAATGTTTCTACATGGTCGGATATGGTTACTTATGGTTTGGATTGTATGGATCTAGGTTTTGGAAGTTTCCGGCTTGAGGATTCGAGCGGCCTTCAAAAGAGATCGTTGGGTGAGACCTAGATTTAGCCTAAATCTAGCAAGGTGAGTTCAAGTTGATTTTTGAAAACGGTGTACATGCCAAAATGCTTATTTTAAAGTATTTATGCTTTACATTAAAATTGTCAACTGCTGATAAGTTTTGGGTTATTTGGTATATTTAACTTTATAAACTTATGTAACCCACATCTTTGTGATTTTTGGGCATTTCGTTAAATGTGTCATAAATGAACGGATTTTGATGAATTATTGAATAAGTAAGTATTTGGTCAAAAATGCACTTTTAAGTGTCTGTTGGGTTTTATGCATCGTTCATGAAATGAGACGTTTTGAAAGGTACGAATACGTGAGTCCTTTGGGTTTGGGTCATTCCCAGCTATGGGGAACATTTTAGAAATGGAAAACCTTTTTGGGGTTTGGGGCTGAAGGTCAATGGTAATTTGAGAATTAAAGATTTTGGGAAAATGTGTATTTTGGTTTATATAACTATTTTGGCTCGCATATTTTAGCCAAACGTCTATTTTAGCCTCTTGGGCTTGATTTGTACTCGGTGGAGTCTTTGGAACATTGGTTCGATTTTGGGTAGCTCGTTGAGGAGCCTTGGACGTATGGTGTACTTAGTTGCATCTTATTTGAGAGTTACATGTTTTGAATGTGTTAGTCCATTCGTTTGAGTCATGTAACGTTTTAGACTGTAATGCATTTGATCCATAGGCATATGAGTCAGTCGGTTGGTTTAGTTGGGGACTTTATCCCCGTATTGTAACTTGAAACTGGCATGAGGTCTTATGATCAATAATTTCTACTTTCTTGTGAACGAGCTTAACTGGGATGTTTTGGGATTCCAAGGTAAAGACCTGGAGGGGTTGAACTTGATAAGTGCACGAAGATTCCCAAGGTAAAGACATGGAGTTGTTGAACTTGGTGATTATCCAGGCAATAGACATGGACTTGTTGAGCTTGTTGGTTTGTTAGCTATAAACCCGGAAAGGTTGATGCTAACGAGTGTTTTATCCCTAAGTGATGCTCATATAACATTGATAAGTGGCTTAACTTTGTGTGCCCGTCACTTTCGATGGAATTCGGGTATCCCCCGTCACCGAAAGGTGTTGTTTTGGGGTATTGAGTCTTATTATCCAAGTTTTCGGTGGCGTTTGTATAGTTGGGTTTTATCCTTGGTTTATGGGTTGAGTATTATGCCCCACCCGTGTTTTGGGTGTTTTGGGATATAAAGTTTTAACCGTATTTTCATAAATGGAGAGTTCAATTTCTATCCACGTCTTGAGTGAGTTTCGTGTTAAACCAAATTTATGAATGGGAGGTTTATTTTGGTATCTTCGTCCTTGAAGTAGTTTAGATTGGAAAACGTTTAAATTGATGTTATTGGCCTAAATTGCATATTATTGGAAAAATGAGTCGTTTCCGTATATAAGACATAATGAATTGAAAGATTATGATTTTAACCGCATTTCTTCTCTTAAACGGTTAACTTTTATATGTTGTAAACTCTTGAGCTCACTAGGCGTTAAGCCTAACATTTTTATTTTGTCGGCATGTGCATCAGGTTCTGTTGGGGGTTTGGTTCTAGCAGCTATGAAGAGTTGATCCCTAGCTTTGTGCAAATGTAAGTAGTTGGTTAAGTCTTCCGCATCGTTGGAGATAGTAACTATTATGGGGTTTTAGTAGCACCCGTCCTTATCATAGACTTTTGTATAGAATGAATGGTTGTATTGAGGTTAAATCTTAATTTGTGGTTGTAGATGATTTATTTATTGATGTATTTAGAAAATTTTAAATAAGTTGCTATTTCCATATTTGAGGGTGTTACAAGTTGGTATCAGAGCTTAAGTTTGAGAGAATTAGGTATTGATTATAGGATGCCTAGACTCAAACTAGCGTTTTTATAAGTGATTGTAAGTGAAGTTGCACATTAGGAACCTTAAGATAAGATATTATGGAGTTGATCGAGTCACTAGAAACGGGAAATTTGTCGAGGGTCGCAAGGATGAGCATGTGCGGTACGTTCATAATGGCACCTGACCAGTGTTATGGTGAACCTACATACTACATGTGTATACTTGAACTACCTTAGTATGATTACCGTTAGGGTAGTGAGAAGGTTTCTAAGTGAGTAATCTAAGGAAACGTTGTTGTCTATAGCAATGTCACATTGAAGTGATAGTTAAGTGCGTTGAATGCATTAAGTTGATCGTCTTGAGTAAGAATAATTGGTAGGAGTAAAACCTTGAGCTTATGGAATTGACGTTATACGAGGAGAGATTGTAAGGTGAACCGATGAAATATCCGAGTGTTGCTTTAAGATGTGGAGTATCCGGATGACAATAGTAGGAAATCGAGATTGTTGTCCTAAGATGCTTGATGCACCCGGATGACATTAGTATGTCGGGATTGTTGAGAAGCGTAGTCCAGAGGGGTGAATGCCGACCAAATTCATGCACTAAAGTTATTTCTAAAATGAGTTTGCATAAATTGTTTCTCATGTTCGCCAAACTTAAAGTGTTTTGGATTATAAAGTTTTAGTAAAACATTTAGCCTCATCGGATTTTAAACTGTGAGCTTAATCTTGCATGAAATAGTTTTGTTGCACGTGGTTACAATCTATATTGAAAATCTCTCTGTCCCTGTTTTGTGTTTAACGCTATCTTTGGACATCTTAAGGTCCGTATTTTAATACCGCATGTGGTATTGGACAAGCGACTGTAGAATTTTTAACTTTGGCATTGGATCTCCTCCACGTATGTTAAGGTTTTAAAGGAAGAGTTGTCCCGCTGTTCTTGAGTCGGGATTTTCTATGTAATTTTAGTCTGTATGGGTCGTGTTTAATTTTACGGGGTATAGTTTTGCGATCTCTTTGGGTTCGTAAGTGTATTTTGAGAGGTGTGAGTTTTAACTTTATGTCGTATAATTTCCGAGCTTTTGAGTGTCGTATCTCATGAGGGTTTTGTTGAAAAGGGTCACTTTATCTTACGTGGTGGTTTTAAATTTTTTTTTAACCTTTTTAGACTTATAGTCGTTTTACGCTTTTGTGTTGGGAAACAGAGATTTTGTCACCGCTTGTTTTTGTCGTCATTAAGTTTATGAAAGTCTAGTTGGGTTAATGGCATTCCATTTTATGACCATTCGAACCGCGTAATAAAAGGGAATGTTGAGAACGTGTAGGCTTGCATTATTGTGTGCGTTAATTTACGAGTTTTGTTTAATACTTTGCTTCATGCGAGTCCTGCATCTACACTTTTGCAACCGTAAGAGGCACCTTGAAAAATCTAAATGTCGCATGATTGCATCTTGAGTTTCACACGAGTATATGTGCATACTCTTGGGTCGAATCCGATTTTCACTCGCGTGAGTAAATATGCAAAATATTTATGTTGTTTTATATTAAATTTTAATCTAAGCGTGCTTCGCTTGTTGACCTTGCCGTTATAAATTTTCCGTAATACGTGAAATGAATTTTCGAATTGCATATCGTTGTAGTTACCATCTTGGTCAAATGTGTTTTATCGAGTCGACTTAAGGTTTTAAACTCGATTCGAGAATTATTTGCATTCTTATCATTTCACCGAACTTTGGAGAATAAACTGTTGCATATGGAGTCGTTAATAATTTTATGTCGCAATGACTTTTGGGTGGGAAGTCAGAACTTTAAAGTTAATTTGTGAATGTCTCTTTTGGGAAGTGTACTAACTTTTATTGCACATGTTATAGTGTGGAAAGTTATCTTTCATATGCATAGTATCAATGGATGCATTACTGGGACCATGGTAGTCCGTTTGAAAATTTTGTTGCGCATCTTTTGTTACCGTTTTTATTAACGTAATTACTAATCAAACGAGTTTTTGGAAATGATTTTATATGCGTAGTGTTGGTAACCAGCTTTGAAAATCTATCGGTTGGGCGGTAGTGTGTTGTCACTGTACGATTAATCGTTATAAAAACGTGTGTATTTGAAAGTTTTATAAAAAGTGTAAATTGACATATTCTCTGAAAACCTTGAACTCATTAGGCCTATAGGTGTAACCCCTGTCGTGGAAAGGAGTTGCAATTAAGGGACTAGGGGAGTCCTTGAGAATTGAAGCGTCGGATGATCCGACTTGTGGTCAGTCTTGGATTTTGGACTTGGGTTTTCAAATCTACGCGCGTTTGTATTATTGGAAATAGTAGATTTAAGTCTTCCCAGTTAATTAAGGAGTGATTTTATACTTCGGTAATCATGCGGGATAAGGTCTTATGTGACTATCTGCGCTTCTTTTGGGATTCGTTGTGATGGATTGCTAGTCGGTGTCACATTATGGGCTGTGTTGTCAGTATACCGTATTAGTGGGTTCCGCGATTAAAAGGAAATTTTGGGCGATCTGTTTGTTAGAAATGTAAGATTTGGGATTTTTAGCACTCGGTAAGTGTCAAACTTAGTACGACAATCCGTCTGGAATGGAATTTTGGGCGGGATGTCCACGTTTTCGAGGTCACCGTTTAGTCCTAGGCGTCAACTTGTTTTTATTAAGGTCGTTGGATCTTGGAATGTATGGATATAACCCGGTTGGTTATGGAAAATATTGTCCTTTCAGTGATGGAATTTGGAAGGAGTTTGGGTGTTGAGGATTAAGTATCGATGTGTTTAAGCATTTCCGTGGTGGTAAAGCTTGTGTTAAAGGATTGTTGTGAGGATTGGTGTTGGAACGGAGTTGAGTGTTGACCGAATCTGGGCTAAGTAGTATCTAAAGGACGTTTTGGTGTGCCTTAGAAGAATATCGTTATCGATATTAAGAATGGATCAGTTGAAATCTGAGGAACTTGGAAGTTTGGTTGCGATCTTTGACGTTGTGTTCGGAACCGTAGATCCGGAGGAAAGTTTGGTCAGCGAGAATTTGGGGTTACTAACTACCTGGAGGTAGTAATTGTCACCTAAGGTTGGGAGACGACCATAACCTTGTGAGTAAAAGGTTATTTTGGAGAGTTAAGTGTACGCTCGGTTATGAGTATATTGTGCCCAAGAGGGGCAGCAATGTGAGTATCGGTGTAAGGGACGTTTTGGTGGTGCTAGCAATGGGTTAAGGTCAATCTTCTTGCGGGTGAGATTTCATGGGAACCTAGATTTCGAGGACGAAATCATTCTAAGGTTGGGAGGATTGTAACACCCGTAAATTCCTGTCTGTGAAAGCCAATCCCTTGAGAAATCCTTGATTCTGATCATAGAATTTCATCCCTTACGCCTTACCTTTTAAGCCTTATCGTATCGTGGGTGCTCCGGATAAAAATGGAAGAAATCGGGGCTCGGGACACTCTGGGCGATAGTGCCCTGGGCACAATCACCGGGCACAATCGCCAACAGAGTGGTGCCCGCGGTACAGTTTGGGCGATAGTGCCCTGGCGAAAGTGCCTTGGGCACAATCGCCTGCGGCCTCTGGTTGTTTTAAATTCCATTTTGAGCAGCCCCACCTCATTATTCTCAACCCCTTTCACCCTTTTTCTCTCTAGAAACCGAACCCAAACCCTAAAATCGGTTTCTATGTATCCATGGCACCAAACCTATCATATCCCAAGTGTTCTCCCCCACCCAACAAAGATTAGAAGCTCCACCTTCATCTTCCTCATCAAGTTCAACGGTTGGGAGCTCGGGTTGAAGTGTTGGATTGGGTGTTCTCGGAAGTCTCATCGTCTTCAAGGGTAAGTTTTCTTGTATTAAGGTTATAAATGCTCCATTGATGGTTTCTTAGTGCTTGGTTTCTCAAATCTCGAATTTGATAGTTTTGGAGAAACTAGGGTTTTGTTATTATTTGGGGTTTCTTGGTATATTGTTAGGGGAATGTTTCTACATGGTCGGATATGGTTACTTATGGTTTGGATTGTATGGATCTAGGTTTTCGAAGTTTCCGGCTTGAGGATTCGAGCGGCCTTCAAAAGTGCTCGTTGGGTGAGACCTAGATTTAGCCTAAATCTAGCAAGGTGAGTTCAAGTTGATTTGTGAAAACGGTGTACATGCCAAAATGCTTATTTTAAAGTATTTATGCTTTACATTAAAATTGTCAACTGCTGATAAGTTTTGGGTTATTTGGTATATTTAACTTTATAAACTTATGTAACCCACATCTTTGTGATTTTTGGGCATTTCGTTAAATGTGTCATAAATGAACGGATTTTGATGAATTATTGAATAAGTAAGTATTTGGTCAAAAATGCACTTTTAAGTGTCTGTTGGGTTTTATGCATCGTTCATGAAATGAGACGTTTTGAAAGGTACGAATACGTGAGTCCTTTGGGTTTGGGTCATTCCCAGCTATGGGGAACATTTTAGAAATGGAAAACCTTTTTGGGGTTTGGGGCTGAAGGTCAATGGTAATTTGAGAATTAAAGATTTTGAGAAAATGTGTATTTTGGTTTATATAACTATTTTGGCTCGCATGTTTTAGCCAAACGTCTATTTTAGCCTCTTGGGCTTGATTTGTACTCGGTAGAGTCTTTGGAACATTGGTTCGGTTTTGGGTAGCTCGTTGAGGAGCCTTGGACGTATGGTGTACTTAGTTGCATCTTATTTGAGAGTTACATGTTTTGAATGCGTTAGTCCATTCGTTTGAGTCATGTAACGTTTTAGACTGTAATGCATTGGATCCATAGGCATATGAGTCAGTCGGTTGGTTTAGTTGGGGACTTTATCCCTGTATTGTAACTTGAAATTGGAATGAGGTCTTATGATCAATAATTGCTACTTTCTTGTGAACGAGCTTAACTGGGATGTTTTGGGATTCCAAGGTAAAGACCTGGAGGGGTTGAACTTGATAAGTGCACGAAGATTCCCAAGGTAAAGACATGGAGTTGTTGAACTTGGTGATTATCCAGGCAATAGACATGGAGTTGTTGAGCTTGTTGGTTTGTTAGCTATAGACCCGGAAAGGTTGATGCTAACGAGTGTTTTATCCCTAAGTGATGCTCATATAACATTGATAAGTGGCTTAACTTTGTGTGCCCGTCACTTTCGATGGAATTCGGGTATCCCCCGTCACCGAAAGGTGTTGTTTTGGGGTATTGAGTCTTATTATCCAAGTTTTCGGTGGCGTTTGTATAGTTGGGTTTTATCCTTGGTTTATGGGTTGAGTATTATGCCCCACCCGTGTTTTGGGTGTTTTGGGATATAAAGTTTTAACCGTATTTTCATAAATGGAGAGTTCAATTTCTATCTACGTCTTGAGTGAGTTTCGTGTTAAACCAAATTTATGAATGGGAGGTTTATTTTGGTATCTTCGTCCTTGAAGTAGTTTAGATTGGAAAACGTTTAAATTGATGTTATTGGCCTAAATTGCATATTATTGGAAAAATGAGTCGTTTCCGTATATAAGACATAATGAATTGAAAGATTATGATTTTAACCGCATTTCTTCTCTTAAACGGTTAACTTTTATATGTTGTAAACTCTTGAGCTCACTAGGAGTTAAGCCTAACCTTTTTATTTTGTCGGCATGTGCATCATGTTCTGTTGGGGGTTTGGTTCTAGCAGCTATGAAGAGTTGAGCCCTAGCTTTGTGCAAATGTAAGTAGTTGGTGAAGTCTTCCGCATCATTGGAGATAGTAACTATTATGGGGTTTTAGTAGCACCCATCCTTATCATAGACTTTTGTATAGAATGAATGGTTGTATTGAGGTTAAATCTTAATTTGTGGTTGTAGATGATTTATTTATTGATGTATTTAGAAAATTTTAAATAAGTTGCTATTTCCATATTTGAGGGTGTTACAGTTATGCCGTTAGGATGCATCGTGCGGGATGTAGATATTTCGTTGAGAAAGGACCTCCTGAGTCCATAAGGGAGAGAATGATGATAGGAGGTGAGCTTGCCGCTCCAAGGGAGTCTTCGGTTGGTAAAGGGGTATGTCGTTTAGTGAGAAGCAGGAGAGTGTTAATCCAAGAATCGAATGATCGATTTGAGGCTTCTAAAGCTGTAGTTAATTGAAGGGTGGTTGAGAGACGATATCAGTGTTGACTGATAATATGTAGTGAGGATAGTGATAATATCATATGGGAGTGAGTTATCGTTTGGGTTGTGATTCAATAGCCACGGTGATGACTAGTTTTGGGCTTTCAAGGTTGTTAGAGGTCGATGGTGCCGGAGGTTGTGGCACAATTGAGAACCCTGACTGGTTAGTCGGAAGCGAGGAGTCCGGGATAAATTATAATGAATGTAAACAGTTGATCTTATGAGAGCAAATAGCCTTCAATGACATAGAGCCTCTTGCATTGTGTGTCAAATAAATTGCTGAAGCTTTTTATATCTTTCACATCAGACATTTTGGCAAGTGTGTGTCTTACGAAGTAGTTGTTTCGAAAACGTGTCGACACATGCGGATATGTGTTTGAATCGAAAAGACAAGTTTTTGGACTTTGAGTGATAAATTTTGAAAATAATTATATATTTCTTTGCAAATGAGTCGATCTTTGGATAAAATATATATATATATATATATATATCAAAACATCATTTGATCGCATGAATTTATAAGTGAGTTGGGTATAAACATGTGTTGTCATATCAACAAGGGTAAGAGTTGTTGGCACGCTCAGTGTAAGCACTTTCTGGGGTATTTTTATAAAATGTGTGTGTAGAGTTCATCGAAAACGTTTTCAATTGTGCCAACCCCGACAATGGGGTATGGTGAGGAGAAATTGTTGTGGAGTTGAGGTAAAACGATTCTTGAAACCGTTGTACGTGGCTAAGTCAGTGTCGTGTCGTGTATACGTGAGTTGTTTTCTAATGTAGGTAATTTCTAAATTTTCAACCGTGTCAAAAGTTTAAATGTTTGTGCGTCATGCATGAAGGCTATGAACTCTCTAGGTCGTGAGGAAGGTTGCAAATAAAAATGATGAAAATTTTAAAGAGTGGAAGTACATCAATGTCAATTGTTGCTGTGGAAATCAGAAACCATTTGTGGTAAATGTCGGAGCGCGGAAAATGAAGTAGTTGTTACGGATGTTTTCGAGGAGTTTTGTGATGAAGAGAAGAGTTATTCAGAAAAGGTGTGTACCTAGTGTGATGTTGGGCAACCTTGTGTGGATAATACAAAAAAAAAGGGAAGATCACTAGTTCAGTAAAGTAGTTCTTTATCGACGAGGTTTTGATGGTTATGTGCGAGTGACGTTTTTATATAGCACAACTGGAATGGGTTGCGTGTTGTGCATTTAAGACTTCGAGGTAGTACGTTTAATTATTCAGGCTACTGGAGCTTGATTCCAGCAGGTCGCGATGAGCCGACAAGGAGCGATATCTAGTTGGGTGGTTTTGAAAATCATGGTTTTGTGATTTAACCAGATTTGAGAAAGACAAGGCCGTGAAATGCCTTGAAGTCCGATTTCAGTATTATGACCAGTGAGAAGAGAGCAGTATTTGTAGGTGTGCCAAGTGGTCGTAGAGACTTGCAGTTATTCTGGGAGGAGGTAGTAGAGTGTTGATAGTAACCAGTAGTCGATGACGTCTTTATGACATAGCTGGGAGTGCAAATCCTTAAAGTGGTAAGGAGTTTCCTTAAGGATATGTAGAAGGTGGGTGTTATCGTCATAGGATGAACGTCTTCGTCCGAAGATCTAGGGGGAATGAGTTGTAAGATTGTGGTTGGGATGTTAAGTTGAAATTAATGTTGTCAAATGATGGGTGGTGGGTATCTAAGAGATGAGCTATATGTTCTGGTTTACAGCAGGTTTTGGGCGGGATTATTTTATATCCCTAAAATGAATGTTGAGAGTGTCGAACTGTTTAATTCTGGAGGTTGTGCAGTAGATGGGAAATTCGTGGGCATGATGAATTATGCTTGAGGGTGAAGGGATTATAGCAGATTGGGCAATCTTGTTTGGCGAGAGAGAGAGTGTGGTGCGGCGTTTTCGATTAGTGGGTAACGTTTTTGAAGAGTTGGGTTGATAATCTTTGTGTGAGAATTGTGGATAGTCGGTGGAGCTAGCAGGTAGTGTTTTTGTGCTTCGATACATTTGGGATTCATCGAGGAATAAGTCAACAATGTTGGGTGAGCGGTGTTTCTTGCAACGAGAAGAAAGTGAAGATATCATGTCGAAAAGGTGGGGAAATCTGAGAGTAATAGGTTGGCAAATGACACAAAATGTGGAGGTATGTTCTAGATTCTGTTGACAACAAAGTTATAAATCCCTAGCGGGGGTATGAGAAAGGGAGCATGGCGTTGGTGCGGTGCGTGTATGATTAATCAAAGTCGTGCAGCTGACTAAAAGTTCACGTTTCTAATCAGTAAGTTGGTCGTTAGAAGAGGGTTTGAAACCCTAAAGGAGGAAGGTAGAGGTGTTGGGATATAGTGTTGGGAGCGAAGAGCCATAGTGTCAGTATTGGCAATGCGTGAAAAAGGGGATTCCAAGTGAGTCCGTTATTCCGTGTTAATCCCTTTGAAAACGTTTGTATGAAATTGGTCTTTCCGTATCGAGCGGGTGAAGCTGGGTTTTATTGCGTAATTGGTCGGGTGTTTGTGGATGCAATGAGAAATGGAAGTATGTGTCGCATTAATCGGACAGTGAGAACCAATGGATTACGAAGGTTTTGAATTGTGGAAGTTTCTACCAATATGTGAAAAGTAGAAGAGTTGACGTTGGGGCGTTATATATTCAGGGTATAAGAATTGGATAAAGCCCAGGAGTTGAGATCAGTGTGGTTCGAAGAAGAAAGTGCGTTTGCGTTTGACTTATGGCGTGCTAAGAGGGGTTGCTTGCAAGGGCAAGTTACATGATGAAGAAACTCGTGTCTGTGAGTTGTTGGTGATGTCTATAGTTGACGACGTGTTATGTTGGAGAGTTGGGTGAGTATTTTGTCAGTGATGCATGTTGTTGTGGTGTGACTCAGACAAGGAAGTTGATGTAATCGAGGGGTAAATTTGATGGTTACGTACGACCATGTAATGATCAGAGTGGCTTGGATAATCGAATAGTACTATTTTAGTTAGATTGAGAATTATGAGTCATTAGTCCCAAGCGGTGACAAATGGAAGATTACGAGTCTCGCATTGGAAGGGTGTGAACCGATTCAGAAAGAAATGGAAGTTAAGATCTAGACTTGTCGGGTCGTTGCTATCCCGGAGCGTGTTGGGGAGGTAGCTTATAAATTGGAATTACCCGTGGATCTGTGAAGAGTGCACCCCATTTTTTTTCATGCTTCTAATCTGAAGAAATGTCTAGCAGAAAGTGATGTAGTTATACCGTTGGAGGATGTTCAAATAGGTGAGAAGATAAGCTATGTAGAGGAATCGGTAACAATTCTGGATCATAAAGTGAAGAAATTGAGGACTAAAGAAAGTCAGCTAGTGAAAGTTCAGTGGCAATCTCATAAAGGCCAGGAAGCGACTTGGGAGTTAGAGTCAGTTATGAAGAGTCAATATCCCAGTTTGTTCGAAGAAGGAATTCCAAGGACGGAATTCTCTTGAGGGGGGGATATTGTAATAACCGGGTATAAAAATCTGATAAAGAAAAGTTCGGGGTCTAGTTGGTCAAGATTTAAAGAGACAAGGGGGTAAGAGGTAACATGGTCTAAAAGGGGTTTTTACCCTAAAGTCGCTCATTTTTCCTGGCATTTGGTGGCCGTGAACGAGAGGGAGAAGGAGAGCGGAGGAGGCAACCTAGCAAGGGAGAGGTTTTGATCGAGGTTTCTGATTCTTTAAGATTTCTTAAGGTAAGTTTCCCTCTCATTTCAATCGTAATATCAGAGTCTTGAGTTTTAATCTCAATCTTTGGTTTGAGGCATTGTTGGATCTCTGGTTTAATAGTTGGATAGGCTGGGGTGTGAGGTTTAAGTTGTTTCTTAGATTTGCAGTGTTGGGATTATAGTCTTCATTTTCAATATGTTTATCTTCGTTACCAGCAAGGGGTTGGGGTTTGTTTTAGTTCCGATTTTGGGGTTTTGGGAGAAATCGTCGAAGTTTTCTGCGACCTGTAAAACCGATCCGGTCGTTTGGTTAGATACCGGTCGGTTAAAGGGAATCCGGTCGAAGGGGGGGGAGACCCCGGTCGAACCCCATACCGGTCGCAAGGGGGGGAGACCCCGGTCGAACTCCATACCGGTCTATGGGAGACATCGGTCGAACTTCGGACCCCGGGCGTAGCAGTTCGGCAAGCCCCGTTCGATGTCGGTCGCATTGTCTATACCGGTCGCCGTTTATTTTGGAGAAGTGGGCCGAAGCCCACGTAGAAGGATTTTTGGACGTATGTTTATTTCGGTTCTGTGGGCCGAGGTCCAATTTAAGTGATGTGGACCAAACTAACCTATTTTATTAATGGGATTATTTATTGGTTTCGTTGGCTTTGTTAATGAAGGAACTTAATTTAATCATAGTAATTTTGAGTGTTTCAAAGTTTCTTAGTGTTGAAGAGTCGAGTTTCTTTAGAGAGAGACCGAGGGGATTTTGGGTTAAGGTCGATTTGGATAATGCAAAGTATCGAATATTTATTTAGAAATACCTTGTTTTATAGGTTTCAGTTTGGATATTAAAAGTAAGCGCGAGATTTAAGCTAAGGACTTCCGGTGAGTTTTCCGAACTAAACCTCTTTGGTATTAAAAGTATGTGAAGTTTAATTTTTAAAACTTTGGATTTATTTACGATGTCATGATATTTATGAAATGTTTCCAAGTGTGTTTTGAATCGTTGTTGTTAAATGTATGCATACATTATTTGTGGAATATGTGACCTAAGTCGGGGAGTGTGGCCCGCCTACTCGTGCCGGGGAGTGTGGACCGTTTATGTCGTTGGGGGTGTGTCCCAACATTAAGGCAGCGCGAGTTAGACACATTGTCTTTGACGGTCGTGTGATCCGTAGCGTGTTTTACTTATGTGAAGTTATTAAATGTGGTTTTAAATTCTGGAAAGTATTTTATTGCTTATCTGTTAGAGGGATCTCACTAGACCTATGGTCTAACCCTCGCTCTTTCAAAACTATAAACCTTTTCAGGCCATCGTGAATTAGACAGAGCAGCTAAGGGCAAGGAGAAGGCTTAGCGGGGCGGATAGAAGACCAATGCTTAGTTATTCTTAATTATCTCAGTTGTGTATAGGTTGTTTTTAACAAACCTTGATTCATCATGTGTATGTTTGGGAACGTTTGGCTTGGATTATTATTAATCGTTGAGTTTTTATTGTAAGAATTGATCCGCTTGTATTTTCGAGGTTGGGTTGTTATAAGGAAGAAGAGGGTTGTAGGTATTTCTATATGGGAATGCAAATGTCAAATATTCCATCAATGCCATCACCACAGAGGGAGTTTGGGTGGGATTTCTGTGACCCTTTTGTGACCATGAGGCTATAGGTTATGATTGGGTATAAATGTGTGAGGATTTGAGGATAGTTAGGGAAGAATAAGGAATACCAAAATTTCCCACCAACACCCATTTTTTTTCTTGAAATTAACACACCAAATGAACGATTTTTGTGATTCGGTGAACATTGTGACGAGTGAAATCGTTTGTGACCTTCAATATTTCGTCAATTTCTGAAGAGAATTGAGATTTTTGTAGCAAGTGGAGGAAGAATTAGATGATTGATTTGGGGAACGGGTTCAAACTCGTCGGCTATATGTCTCTCTATCTCACTGGACTTGAAGCTCGAGAGGATGAGATTTTACAGGGTCAGTGGAGTTATGAATGATGTAGTCTAAGAACCTGTTGGATCCTGGTGGTGTGGTTCACTGGAGTAGGTGAACGGAGGTGGTGTTGGTGATGGTAATCATCAGTGAAGAAGGACGATGGTCCCTGTGTTTAAAACTCACACACATGTTATATATATATATAGTCAGCGTTGAAATTTGGCCGGTGATGGACCAAATCACAGAGGACGATGGTCCCTGTGTTTTACACTCACACACAAGATATATATATATATATATATATATATATATATATATATATATATGGGAGCGATCAAATGAAAACCACTATAATTTTGAAAACCGTGGAAACCCTCGATTTCATTGGTTAAGTTAATGAAATTGTTTAATTTGATGAAATTGTTTCATATAATTATTTTATTGATGAAATTGTTGTATATATTTGTGTTTTTTATGTAAAAATGAAAAAGTTTCATCAGACTGCGAAAATACATGAAACAATTTCATCAGAATGAGAAAAATAAATGAAACTACATAAAAAACACAAATATATAAAACAATTTCATTAACAAAATAATTATATGAAACAAATTGATCATATTAAACAACTTTATGAACCAATTTCATTAATTTAACGAATGAAATTGACGGTTTCCAAAGTTTTATAATCTAATACGGTTTCCAATTGAAATCACCTGTCTCTCTCTCTCTCTCTCTCTCTCTCTCTCTATATATATATATATATATATATATTAGAGTTAATTACAAGTTGGTCCCTAATAGTTTGATGTTTTCATAAATTTAAGGAAAACAAAAAAAGAATGCAAAAAGGGGACAAAAACATGGTTGGATGAAAATGCCCCTGACCCTAACGGAGGTTTTTAACGAAGTAAGGGTCTGTTTGTTAGCAGCTTAATGAGACTCACAACTTATTCAGTCAGCTATATATGACTGTTTGGTAGTGACTTAATGATATAGAAAGTGGCTTATTCAGTAAGATTTCAAGGGGGAGCTTTATGCAGAAAACCAAGTTTTTTACAAACCAGTCCCTCCCATTAAAAACACGTTTCTTCTATCTATGAAAAAACTCTCTCAAATAAAAACCTTCTAAATCTATACAGACAAATTAATCCACACAGACAACTTTATCCATACAGAACTTAATGGAAAACCAATCAAACAACCCCTTAGTGTCCAGGGACCTCTTTGAAAGCAAAATCCATACCCTGAGGACGTAAACTTGAATTATAAAACTATAGAGACCTCTTTCAAAGAAATCACTAAACATCAGGGACTAAAATTGGAGTTTACTATTATAAAAATTAAAAAAGATAGTACATTTGAAGGGAACCCACAAATGATTTGAATCATCCTTGAATATTACGTGTTAATTCCACGTCATATTTTTTATAAATACAATTTTAATTTTTTTTTGCATTTCTTTATGTAATACATATAGGCATCGTGGGTCAACTTTTAAATATAAAACTTCGATTTTTTTTTGTTAACCATGCTATCGGGTCAACTTGTATGCAACTCGATTAATCCCAAGGGTCCTAGAGAACGGTCAGAAAAATTCCAATAGTCTTGTAGGACTCGACTAATTATGTTTTTTTTGGCTAAATGCATGTAATCTTTTGACTATGTCTAACATGTGGGACTTGTTTATGATAAATAGAAATTTACCAAATTTGCTAAATGCTTTAATGAAAGTATCGGTCATTTTTTAAAATATATAAAAATATGGTTATTTTATTAGTTACTTTATGTATTTTGTGAATTTGGTTCAAATAGCCATTTTATACTCTTAAATTGATTTATCAGTCATTCCTCTATCACTTTTACCAAAATATCATTACATCCGCATTTTTCATGCCCAAGTCCGCAAATAAAAAAACATTTAGAAAAATGGTCAGGTTCATTTTTTGTGTCTTTTTAGCTAGGTCCGCAATTGCGGAACTAGTTTTTGCGGTCCTTTACTCAAATAGCCATTTTACACTAAAAAGACACAAAAAATGAACCTGGTCAATTTTCTATTTTTTTTCTTGCAGACCTGGGTATGAAAATTGCGGACCTGGCCTAAAAATTACGGATGTGGTGATATTTTGGTAAAAATTGAAGAGAAATGACTAATAAACCAATTTAAGAGTATAAAATAACTATTTGAACCAATTTCACTTGTTGATTTCCCCTTAGATAGCCTCATTACAATGTTCAAACTAGAAAATTGTATATATTGGAATCACTTAAATAAATGGTACGTTTGATTGTTATCATTGGCACATCTATTTCATAAAAAGTAAAAGTTAAGGACAAAAAAGTAAAAAAAGGATGAAACACGTGGGTCCACAATGTAAAAATGGGTTACTTCAAGATCATGTATTTTTTAAGGGAAAAGTTCGATAAAACCCAACAAACTATTTCATTTTGAATGATTAAGTTACTAAACTAAATTTTTGAATGAAAAAACCATTAAAACTTTCTCATTTTGAATGATTAAGTCCTTGAACTATTTTTTTGAATGAAAAAAATCATTAAACTTTCTCATTTTAAATGAAAAAACCACAAAAATTTCCCATTTTGAATTATTAAGTCCCTGAACATTTTTTTTCAATAAATTGAATCGTCGAACTTCTAAAAATTGGTTACTTACATCATTTTAACTCCAAAAAAACTACCTGTAACCGGTTATCTTTTGACTTTTCCTCTTTTTATAGATCAAAAAGAGGGAGATCGATAACAGGGGCAACAACGTGTTAGGCAATATGGAGAACGGACAACGTTCGGGCAACGGGGAGTGGCGAGACGGAGCGATACGACTGTTTGTGAGTGGTTTTAATGTCGTAGAGTTTGAGAATTGTAAAACTGATTTAGATTTATTTTTACTTTAAAACATTCATACTCAGTTACGGGTACCTTTAAAAAACAGGTAACCAATTTTTAGAAGTTCGATGGTTTATTTATTCAAAAAAAATGTTTAGGGACTTAATCATTCAAAATTACAAAGTTTAATGGTTTTTTCGTTCAAAAAAATAGATAAGGGACTTAAGCATTCAAAATGAAAAAGTTTAATAGTTTTTTCATTCAAAAAAATAGTTCAGGGACTTAATCATTCAAAATGAAATAGTTTATTGGGTTTTTTTGAAGTTTTCCCATCTTTTAAATATGTTTTTATGATGTTAAATGTTTAAAATAGAATAAAGTAATAATAATAAAATATGGTTAAAAATAATAATGTTTCAAAATGTTTATCCTGACTTTGAAGTGGTTATATTAAAAAATAAAAAAATAAACGTTGACGTTCGAGTTTTTTTTTTGGGTAAACGTTAAAGTTAGCTTGTATGCATCTTGATTATTTTCAAATGTTAGTTTGTATATATCTTGACTATTTTCAAAGGTTTTGAAGAACAGTCAGAAAAATTTTCAATGGCCTTACAGGATTCAAACCGGTAACTGTAATAACCGGGTTTAAATTGAACAATACTAGAAGTTGGGTAAGAAAATAGAAGAGGCTCATTAGGGAAGGGTCTATAGTGTAAAGTTGAAAAAAGGGACTTTAACCCTAGGAAATTTAGTGTGTGTGGGTGGCGGCTCATTCTGGACGAGTTTGGAGCGATTTTGAGCGAGAGACCGAGGAAGAAGGAGATTTCAAGATATTTCAAATTGGATCATTTCTTGTTGAAGGTAAATTTTCCTTATGTCTAAAACCCTCCAATTAATTGTTAATTTAATCTTTGTAGTTATGGTTGGGATTGGGGGTTTTAAATTTGAGATTTGTTTTCTGAGCTTGAAATAAGGAGAAACCGATATACGACAATTTTTGTGATTAATGGAAATATTGATGAAATTAAGTTCTCGGTCGATTTTAAAATCTAGGTTAAGTTGCTTAGAATTCAAGAGTTAAATGGGAGCTGGAGTGTGGAGTTATCGATTTCTGGGTTTTCATTCGATTGGACACCGGTCGACTTGGTGGTCCGGTCCTTGGATTTGGACACCGGTCGACACCGGTTGTTGTTAGCATCGGTCGTATGGTGACAGTGGTCGAGACCCAAATGTGGACTCCGGTCGACTTGTTGGTTAAGGTGACACCGGTCGGGAGGGACACCGGTCGAGGTTATGGTCCGGTCAATCCCCTCCCATCACTCCGGTCGTGTATTATTTTGAACCCCGGTCAAGATAGCCACTTCGAACTCCGGTCGCAAGTGATGCAGACTCCGGTCGCAAGTGATGCAGGCACCGATCTCTGAGAATAAATTCTTGCCCCCGGGGTGGTTCAGTGGACTGAGGCCCAAAGTAGGTTAAGGTGGGCCAAAGTTAATTATTTAAATTAGGTTGGGTTAGTTATTTAATTTATTGTTGGGCTTCAATCTTTGGAATGATCCAATTCCATTATAGTTTATTCGAGTGTTTCAAAGTCTCTACGAATTGAAGGTCAGGGAGTCGGGTTTTATTAATTAGTAGAAGACCGTTGAGATTTTGGGTTTAGGATCAATTTCTCTAAATTATAGAGTATCGAGAATTCATCGGGAAATGCTTTGTTTATAGGCTTCGGTTCGGATTTTAAAGGTAGACGTAGAGCTTAAAGCAAAAAGGGCGACAGGTGAGTTTTTCTGAACTAAAATCCTTTTGGTAACGGAAGCTTGTAAAGTTTAATTTATAAGCTTGGAATTTATTTGCGATAACATGATATTTATGAAATGTTTTAAGTGTGTTATAAATCGTTGTTGTTTAAATGTATGCATACATTCTATGTGGAGATTTTGACCTAAGTCGGGGAGTGTGGCCCGCCTACTCGTGCCGGGGAGTGTGGCCCGTTTATGCCGTTGGGGTGTGTCCCAACATTAAGGCAGCGCGAGTTAGACACATCGTCTTTGACGGTCGTGTGGTCAGTAGCGTGTTTATCCTTGTGTGTTTATGAATTTGTTGATTTAATTCTAGAAAGATATTTTGTTGCTTAACTGTTATAAGAGGGGACTCACTAGACCTTTCGGTCTAACCCTCGCTCTTTTCAAATCTAAAACCTTTTTCAGGTAAAGAGCGACAGTAGAATGAGCAGTTGCGTTTTAAGAGAAGTTGCGAGCTGGAGTTGGTTTAGAGGACCTCCATTGTAGATTCATGTCAGTGTAATCTTAGTTGTGTACTATGTTGTCTTTCCGCAAACCTTGTATTTTAGATGTAGATTTGGGCCATTTGGCTTTATTATTTATTAGAGTTGGTTATGTCTCTTGTAGTGAGAGAGCGGGATGTTACAGTTGGTATCAGAGCCATAGTTTAAGGGATTTAGGTGACCGGATGGGCCTAAACTTAAACTGTGGAGTAGAAGGACACAACTGAGATAATGGAAGTCTTTGAGAAAGACCTTGATCATCGTGAGGCGTGATAACAATAGTGAGTACTCTCATGTAAGGTAAATTCAGAATCGCATCTGGCCAATGCCATTATGAATTTACAGGTGCATGTGCATACTCAATTGCTATTGTTGTGTGTGGTTTCTGGTAGAGAGTTCTATCTATAGTTTGATAGTGTTAGTCTAGCGTGTGGTGGGAGTTCGTTTTTGGTAGTAAGGTTAATACCGTTTAGGATGTATATCTTGAGGGATGTAGATATTCTGTTGAGAAAGGACCTCCTGAGTCCATAAGCAGGAGAATGATGTTAAGAGGTGGCTTTCTGCATCCAGGGAGTCTTTGGTCTGGTAGAGTGGTATGTTGATTAGTGAGAAGCAGGAGAGTGTTAATCCAAGAATCTAAGGGTAGTAATGAGGTTTCTAAAGGTATAGTAACTGAAGGGTGGTTAAGAGACGATATCAGTGTTGATTGATAATATGTAGTGAGGATTGGATGGAAATGAGCTATTACTGACGAGTTTGTTTGGGGTCAGAGTGAGGACGCTTGATTTGCGAATCAGTAGTCACGGTGGTGACTAGTTGTTGGGCTTTCAAGGTTGTTAGAAGATGTTGGTGTCGGAGGTTGTGGCACGGTAGAGGATTCCTACCGGTTGGTCGGAAGTAGAAAGTCTGAGAAGAGCTGTGGTGAGTGCAGGGGGCTGATCTTGTGAGAGTATTTATAGCCTTCAATGTCAAGTGAGTCTCATGCATTATGTTTTGAACAAATTGTTGGTGTCCATCATGTCAGATATTTTGGCGTGTATGTGCCTTGCGGGGTATTTGTTTTTTTTAAAACGCATTGATGCGTGCAAAAGTGTGTTGGATTGAAAAGACAAGTGTGTTGTTTGAGCGATAAAATTTTTATTGTATGTGTGAAACATAATTTACTTTTTATAAATGAGTTAACTTTTGCTGTGGAAATTATATTAGTTTTGGGTTACACGATTTTATAAGCGTATTTTAGGTGCGAACACATGTTGTTATATCAAAGAGAGTGAGGGTCGTTTAACTCGTTGTAAGCGATTCGGTAGTATGTGTTTAAAGCACGAGGGTAATGTTTATCAACAATTAATTCAAGTGTGTCAACATCGATGTTAAGATGTGGTGAAGAGAAATTTTTGTGGAAGTTGAGGTTGAACAATTCTTGAAATCGTTGTGCCTGACTAAGTCAATGTTATGTCGTGTACACTTAAGTTTGTTTCATAATGTAAGTATCTTTCAAATTTTCAAACGTATCAAGAGTTTAAATATTTGTGTGTCATGCATGAAGGCTATAAACTCTCTAGGTCGTGGGGAAAGGTTGCAATTAAGAATGATGTTAGTGTTGAGAGTGGAAGTGTGATGCTAGATCAGGGGTAGTCAATTCTTGACTTTGGTGTTCCTGTTAAGGAAATGTGTTAAATAGCGGGAGGTGGTTATTGAAAGCATGGATCTTTGACGTTAAGGGTGTTTTATGACATGCTCGCTTGATCAGTGGCATAAGATATGGAGGTCGGTAGATGTTTATGTCCAGGGTGAGATTCGAAGTCATTGGGATACTTTTATATGTTGTGGCGACAGAGGTAAATCCCATTGGAAATTCTGTTGGTCGGAGATGTGGTTGAAGTACCACCATGTTGACTGGCAAAGTTGAAGCCAACAACCATTTTTGTGGTGAATGTCGGGACGTTGAAAATGAAGAAGTAGTTGCGAATAGTTTTGGGAAGTTTTGGGAAGTTTTGTGAAGAAGCAAAGAGTATTTCAAATAAGGTGTGTACCTTATGTGATTTTGGGCAAACTTGTGAGGATCTTACAAAAGTGGAGGATCGTTGGTTTGGTCAGGTGAGTCTTTATCGATGAAGTTTTGATGGTTACGTGGGAGTGAAGTTTATATATATAGCACATCGGGAATGGGTTGCGCTTTGAGCATTTAAGTCTTCAAAGTAGTATGTTTAATCTTTTAGGCTACTAGAGTTTGATTCCAACAGGTCGCGATGAGCCGTCAAGGAGTGATATCTCGTTGGATGGTTTCGAGGATCATAGTTTTGCGATTTATTTAGGTTCGAGAAAGACAAGATTGTGAAATGCCATGAAGTCCGATTTTAGTATTTCGATCAGTGAGAGTAGGACGACATGTGTATGGGTGCCAAGTGGTCATGGAGTTTTGCAGTTGTTGTGGTATGAGGTAATAGGGTGATGGTTGTAACCATGAGTTGGTGATGTCTCTATGACATAACTGGGAGTGCAAATCATTAAAGTGTATCCTTGTTCGAAGATATATGGGGAATGATTGGTAAGTGGTAAGTATGTGTTTGGTTAGATTGGTAAGTTGAGATGTTTTGGGTTACGACAAGTTTTGGGCGGGAATATCTTACATCCCTGGAATGATTGTTGAAAGTGTCGAATTGCTTATTTCAAGAGGGTTGTGTAGTAGATAAGAAATCCGTGGGCATGTTGAAGTATTCTTTGGGGGTGAAGGAATTCTCTCAGGTTGGGTAACTCTGTTTGGCGAGCGAGAATTATGCGGCGCTTTCGAGTAGTGGGTAATGTTTTGGAAGATTTGGGTTGATTATCTCGCGTGAGAATTGTGGATAGTCGGGTGATCAAGCAAAGTAACGTAAATGTGAGTCGGCACGTGTGGAAACTATCGAGGATTAGAGTAAGCAAGGTTGAGTGATCTGTGTTTCTTGCAGCGAGAAAAGAGTGAAGATATTATGTCGGAAAGGTGGGAAATCTGAGAGTAAGGAATTGGCAAGTGACTCAAAATGTGGAGGTATGTTTTCAGTTTCTGTTGTTAGTAAGTTTATAAATCCCTAACGTGAGTATGAGAGAGAGAAAATGGCGTTTCGGAGCGTTGCGGCTGGCCAAAAGCTCACTCCACTAATCAGTGAGTCGGCTGTTAGAAGTGGGTTTGAAGTCTTCAAGGAGGAAGGTAGAGGTGGTTGGATATAGTGCTCGGAACGAAAGACAATAATTTCAGTTTTGGGTAATGCAAAAAAAAGGGAATTTCAAGTGAGTCAGTAGTCTAGTGTTAAACTATTTGGAATAGTTGTATGAGCTTGGCTGCTCTAGGTTGAGCGGGTGAGGCTGGGTTTTATTGCGCTTCTGGTTAAGTGATTGTGGATGCAATGATAAAGAGAGGTATGCGCCGTATTATTTGGTCAGTTGGAACTGATGGATTACGAAGGTTTTGAATTATGGGAGTTTCTACCTATCTGTGAAAAGTTGAAGAGATGACGCGGGAGTGATGTATATATTAAGTGTGTAAGAATTGGATATTGCCAAGGAATTGAGATCAATGTGGTTCGAAAAAGTAAGTGCTAGTACGTTCGATTTATGTCGTGCTAAGAGGGGTTGCTTGTGAGGGCAAGTTACATGATGAAGAAACTCGTGATTGTGAGTTGTTGGTAATGTCTACAGTTGCCGACGGGTTATGTTGGAGAATTGAGTGAGTACTTAGTAAGTGATGCTTGTTGTCGTGGTGTGACTTCGGTAAAATTCTATCAGTTAAGGAAGTTGATGTAATCGAGGGGTAAATTTGAAGGTTGAGTACGACAATGTATTGTTCAGAATGGCTTGGATAATTGAATGGTATTGTTTCGGTTAGTTTGAGATTTATGATTCATTAGTCTCAAGTGGTGGCATATGTAAAGTTACCAATCTCGTATTGGAAGGGTGTGACCCAATTCCGAAAGGAATGGAAGTTAAGACCTAGAATTGTTGGGCCGTTGCTATCGTGGAGCGCGTTGGGAAGGTAGCGCATAGACTGAATCTAACCGTGGATCTGCGAGGAGTGCATCCCGTTTTCCATGCGTCGAGTCTAAAAAAATGTTTAGCAGGAAGCGATATCGTTTTATCTTAAAGGATGTCCAATTAGATAAGGAGATAAGCTATGTAGAGGAATCAGTAGCCAACCGACTCTATATCGGTCTCGGTTGGAAATGTGCAACCAATCGATGGTCCAAGGACCCAACCGAAGCATGGTAAACAAGTCATGAAAAGGCCCAAACCATCTCAAGAAGGTCCCAAATTCCACATTGGATGACCCAAAAATGAACAAAACAAGGGACCTCTCATACATAGTTCGGTTGATGCACTCAAAATTCACACACCACAAACACAATCAAACTCTCATTCCACTTGTACAACCGCAAGACCAAAACCAAAAGAAGTTGCTCCACAACTTCCAAGGCCGACTACTAGACCTATGGACCAAGACACCACAAAACCCTTGACGCATAAAGTAGACTTTGCTATTGATTTGGACACATCCTCTTTGGTTGACAAAACTCATTCTCCAAAGAGGGTTCACAAACGTCCAAAAGTTGAACAAATTGATCATTCCAAGTCTCTTATTGGTCAAGAAAGCGGTTCTTCCTCACAACCACCGAAACCTTTGGATGATGTTTTGCACTCTACTCCTATGGTAAGTCTTCCACCATCTTCTACGATTGTATCTCACGACTTTGATTTCGGTAACGATTGGGATTTTATTACTTCTTTGGATAATAATCTTGATTATACTAACGATTCGCATGAGATGTTTGGTTTGGATTTAACTGATTTTATTTCACAGGAAGGTTCCACGATAGGTTTATTGGAATGGCCTAACAATCTCTCCCCATAAATGATGATTCCTTGTGAGGATGCCATGAACACCATCTCTACCACCCCCTCATCTCTACACTCTACAAACCCCATTACCGAGCTCACAACAATTCCCGATCTACCCGGAGCCATCTCCATTCTACCAACCAATATCCCAGAAATGTTCATTCCAAACCCCACTTTTCCATCCCCTACACACATACCCACATACCCATCGCCGATCATCTCTCACATACCCAACCTTACTTCTCAACATACATCATCTGTTACCTTTGCATACATACGATCATTTCAAGGAAGATGGTGACTCAAACCATAGCCTATCCAATTCCGATGGCCACCTCATGGAAGGTCGAAAAAGAAAGAAAGCCCAAGAAAGTGACGATGATGATTGGAAGCCACACAAAGAGGCAAAGGAGCAACGCATGCGGTACATGAGTTCAACAAAAAGCACACAAAAGAGAACAAAGACAACCGCAACTAGGGCAAAACGGACTCGCCGCCAAAAGAATAAAAAGCCTACCCATCCACGATCCGGAAGGTTCACTTACACTTTTGCTAGAGCGGAAAGAGGATTCGACAAGATTTGTGTAGACACTTATGAGTTTCTTGGCCAAGTCATCCATCAAAGAATGTGGGAACACTTCATGGCCATCCCCTCACCCTACTTCTTACAATGGGTGAGGGACTTTTATGATGTCGTTGCCACTTCTACCGGTACCACAACGGTGGTACGCGGTATCACTGTTACTTACGATCCCATATCAATCAATGATTTTTTTGGACTAACGACTCCCGATGTGTGCGAATATCAAGCTTTACTAAAAAATCACACAAAGGAAGATATGGCACATGTTTTGCAGGTTTGTGCACAAGAGGTTTGTGCACAAGAGGGGCACGGATGGATGAGCACAACAAAGGCCAACCAATACACTTTTCAAGCACGCTTTCTCGAAAAGAAAGCGAGTATTTGGTTGCATTTCATTCGTTACTCACTTAGTCCTACATCTAATGATTTCAGTATTTTTTTAGACAGGATGATCTTACTCTTTTGCATTTTGACCGGCAAATGCATAAATGTGGGTGAGATAATTTGCAAGTCAATTATTGGGTGCGCCAGGAAACCAACAGGGAAGATGTATTTCCCGGCATTGGTACACGGCTTGCTAAAAAAGGCACAATGTCCCGTCCTTGAAGATGACAATCTCATCCGAGAGCAGGTTGTAATTTCATGCCAAACTGTTGAACGAATAAAGAACAAAACTTCAAAGGAAGACACCCCACCATCCACCGAAGAGTTGATGAATGTCATCCAAGGCCTACAAGAGGAGGTCCGTGAACTTAAAGGAATGGTTTTAGAAGGACAAACGCAAGTTCTTGCCATTGGGCGTCATTTGGGAGCATCAGTACCTACTCCTCGGGAGTAGGCAGGTTTATTTCTTTTCTCCATTTTTGTAGATTTTTATTTTTGTTTTTAGTCTTATCTTTATTTTTTTTATTTTTGCGTCTTTTTAGTTAAACTTGGTTGTAGTTTTTTGTTGAACTTGTCATATCGTATATGCTTACTGATTTAATGCATGCCTACATTTTCTTGAGAGATAGCCCAAATAATCAACTCACTACACACATTTCTCATTTTGCATTTGGTTTCTAGAACTAGTCTAATATCTTGTTGGGTCCTCTTTTGACGTTTACATTGCATAAAATTTGAGTTTGGGAAATAGTTGAAAACCCCCTTCTTACCTCTCATACACTTCCTTTCTTCCCTTCTCATGCTATCCATATTCCAACAATGAGGACATTGTTCATTTTAAGTTGCGGGAGAGAGCTTGTACAAACGAGAGGTATTCAAAAAAAAATAGTAGAGCATAAAATGCATACTATGAAAAAAAAATGAAAAAAAAGTGAAAAAGGAAAAATAGTAGAGCATAAAATGCATGCTATTTAAAAAAAAAGAGAGAATAAAAGAAGGTAGTGATATTAACCGCATACAAATACCCATGTGCTATTAAGACTAGATGTGTAATGTATTTGTCTAACCAATTAAGATACATGGCTAGCTTATGGTAAACATTTTTGCATTTGTAGATGATGTGTGTCTAGTGGTTTATAAAAGGCTATCTATTGTATAGAAATGTATGCATGCATGACAAATCCATGGTACGACAAGTTCTAATTTCATCCTTGAGTCATTTTTAGTTGTCTTTTGTGTTGCTTGGGGACAAGCAACGATTCTAGTTTGGGGTTGTGATATGCGACAACTTAATTGACACATTACACTTTTTTTTAGTTTCTTTTTCGTTAATTTAATTTGTCAAAAGTCATTAGATTTAGTCTTTTTTATGTATATTTTTTATTTTCGCGTTTATGGAGTTTAGGTAAACCAATGGCCAAATTCACTTGTATTTTGATGCTAATTTGTGGCTAATCTTTTGGTTTTTAGTGTTGATTGGAAGGAGCTTGTTGTGTTGCCATAGGGTGAAATTGAAGAAAGAACTTGTGCTTTGAAGTGAAGACAAAGCTTAATGGAATTGGTGATGTCTTTTGAAGATTTTTTGTGCAAAAATTTGGAGTTTTGGACCATTGGTTAAAGATTTTTTGAAGATCTTATTTTCTCCTCCATGGCTCTATAAATAGGAGGGTGTATTGCCTCTTTTCAAGATCATCCAATATCATGCAATGTCATCCAAGTCTCACATTAATACCTCACCACTCTATAATTCTCCCATTTCTTTTCTCCAATAATGTATCCAAGTGTTGCTACCTCATCCTTGTAAAAAGATGAAGTTTATTCCAAGACTCTCATCTCTTTTTAATTAATGCAATCTTCTAGTAGTTTTCTTGTCATCTAAATTTTATGCAATTTTAGTTTACACTTTTCCGTTATCGTAAATCTTTATTTTTAAGTCGCATCTTTATTAACTTCGTCTAGCGTAAGAGTGTTATCGTAAAATTTCTTTCATGTTTTAAATTTTAGCCATCTTGATTTATTCTACTTTGTCGTATTTCTCTTTCGTAACTTAGATCTTTCCCGTTTTTATAGACTTTCGTTTCGTAAAACAAGTTTAGTTCTCGTAAAATTTTATCTCATCATATTTAGCACAGGTCTTTCGTTTTTTCTTAAAAACAAAAAAATTCAAGGAAACCGAGCAATGATAGGCTGACAACCTTAGCTCGGGTGTAGGGTGAAGTTAAGATAAAAAGCTTATTTTGATGGTAGAAATTTGTTGACTAATAATAAATCGTTCCAACCATTCGTTCAAGGTTATATTTTAAAGTTTGATGAACTCAGAAATGAGTCGTCTTGAACACATCAACTTGAACGATACAGAGGTAGGCTCGAGAGAGTTACTTAGAACCAAGGAAACTTGTTTCATTCCGTACAACTTACAAAAGGGATAGATTGTGCCATTGCCATGGCTTTACTTTATTTTGGAAACATTAAAGTTAATCCATGGATGCGTGCCTTTCTCAACCTCGAAAGAGTACCTTATACAAGTTGATGGTTAACAATGATGAGTTGTTTGTCACAAAATTCTATCCGATAAATTTGCTTTGAAATCTTAACGAATCCCTACACCCTTACTTCCTTTTTAATTAATTGTTTCCGCAATAGTTTGTAATCAACCCAACCAACAATATTTCCTCAAAAATCGCCATCTGAAATCATTTCTTTTTCTGGACTTTAATTTAAATCCTTTACTCCTTTTTCCCTGTGGATCGATACTCGGTACTTTACCGTTTTATTACATGTAAAAGACGACAATGGATTGAGAAATGTATACTTGCATTACTCTCCATTTGAGCAAAGTCTGAGAGGTTTATTCTATATAAATCTTGCAACAAGGCGGCACTGGTCGGGAGGGACACCGGTCGAGGTTATGGTCCGGTCAATCCCCTCCCATCGCCCCGGTCGTGTATTATTTTGAACCCCGGTCAAGATAGCCACTTCGAACTCCGGTCGCCAGTGATGCAGGCACCGGTCTCTGAGAATAAATTCTTGCCCCCGGGGTGGTTCAGTGGGCTGAGGTCCAAAGTAGGTTAAGGTGGGCCAAAGTTAATTATTTAAATTAGGTTGGGTTAGTTATTTAATTTATTATTGGGCTTCAATCTTTGGAATGATCCAATTCCATTATAGTTTATTCGAGTGTTTCAAAGTGTCTACGAATTGAAGGTTAGGGAGTCGGGTTTTATGAATTAGTAGAAGACCGTTGAGATTTTGGGTTTAGGATCAATTTCTCTAAATTATAGAGTATCGAGAATTCATCGGGAAATGCTTTGTTTTATAGGTTTCAGTTCGGATTTTAAAGGTAGACGTAGAGCTTAAAGTAAAAAGGGCGACATGTGAGTTTTTCTGAACTAAAATCCTTTTGGTAACGGAAGCTTGTAAAGTTTAATTTATAAGCTTGGAATTTATTTGCGATAACATGATATTTATGAAATGTTTTAAGTGTGTTATAAATCGTTGTTGTTTAAATGTATGCATACATTCTATGTGGAGATTTTGACCTAAGTCGGGGAGTGTGGCCCGCCTACTCGTGTCGGGGAGTGTGGCCCGTTTCTGTCGTTGGGGGTGTGTCCCAACATTAAGGCAGCGCGAGTTAGACACGTCGTCTTTGACGGTCGTGTGGTCAGTAGCGTGTTTATCCTTGTGTGTTTATGAATTTGTTGATTTTATTCTGGAAAGCTATTTTGTTGCTTAACTGTTATAAGAGGGGACTCACTAGACCTTTCGGTCTAACCCTCGCTGTTTTCAAATCTAAAACCCTTTTCAGGTAAAGAGCGACAGTAGAATGAGCAGTTGCGTTTTAAGAGAAGTTGCGAGCTGGAGTTGGTTTAGAGGACCTCCATTGTAGATTAATGTCAGTGTAATCTCAGTTGTGTACTATGTTGTCTTTCCGCAAACCTTGTATTTTAGATGTAGATTTGGGCCGTTTGGCTTTATTATTTATTAGAGTTGGTTATGTCTCTTGTAGTGAGAGAGCGGGATGTTACAGTAACCTCTAAATAAAATCCCCAAAAAACTCAATTCTTATTATCCGATGAACTAACCTCATAAGATTATATTGATTTTTTTTGTATATGGAGTGGAGTATTTGATAAATTATAATTATTAAGAAAATATGAAGTACGTTAGGGTTTTTTCGAACTTATCTCATGATTTAATCATATTAATCGGTTTTCCTGATCAAAACGACAAATATATTGGTTTTAGAAAAAACAAGGATTTTTGTTTAAAATTTTGTCTAGACACCTAGAACATCTCAAACAACTATAAGATAATAGAAATTTTGATGATTTAAGAGACTTGTTTTTTCCAACTGTTATGTTATATTATATGGTAAAAAAGAAAAAAAGAAAAGATAGAATATAAAAATCTCAAAATTCAGATAAATATCTAAAACGCTATATATGAGAGATAAATAATATTTTAATTATTTCCCACCAATATGAGATATTGAAAACAAGATGAAAGGTCGTGTGATAATATAAGTTAAGATGAGAAGTGTAAGAAATAATTTGGACCATTGATTACTTTTAATTACTGTTGATCTAATGGTTCAGATTAATTCACAAAATAACCCATGAATTAGTTTTGAAGAGAATTTTCAATTGATTTTCAATTAGGATTGATCAAATGGTGGAAATCCCTTATTACTCTTCTCACGATAACTATTATTACCATAAATCGGTTATTGAAAACAAATGTTATATATATTCTCAATCGGTTTTGAGGATGAATTCAATTGGCTGAGAGAATTGATGAAATCGATAGTATATTTAAGAATTAGAAAAAAGTACAATTGACTAGGATTTAGGATTTTCGATAATTAGATTAATACACATATTTATATAATCTTTAAGGGAGAGATTCATTTGAGAAATGGTAAATGTATGAGAAATAGAGAAGTAACCCTAGCCATTCATCTGGTCAACATTTGCAGTTTTGACCGTGAAGCACCGGATAATTCCTTGTGTGGTCTATAGAAGATAGATGGGTTGTTTCGTAAAATACGCAGGACGAGTTCATATATGAACATGTATAATTCACATATGAACTATACATTCATATATGAATTAGTTAATTAGTTCACATGTGAATCACAAAGGTTCATATATAAATCTGTTAATTAGTTCAACTGATTCACATATGAACCTACAGTTAATTAGTTCATATATGAATTACAAAGGTTCATATATGAATTAGTTAAAAAAGTTCATATGTGAATTACACTGGTTCACATATGAACATATAGTTCTTATATGAGCTCAGCCCGTGTATTTTGTAAAAATTACGAAACCGTTCTTCTATTTTTGGAATAGCCGTAACTTTTGACCAGTCAAAGCCGCAACTCTTGAACAGTCAAAGCCGCAATATTTAACCAGTCTAATCCGATCTTGACCGTATGAATGGCTAGGATTACTTCTCTATTTCTCATATATTTACCATTTCTCAAATGAACTTAAAGCTAATCTTTAATATATATATATATATATATATATATATATATATAGGGCGCGTTTCTTTTACAAACCAAACAATTTCTATAAACTATGCAAACCACTATATTAGGAAACAATAGATATATTTATAGATAATGATTATGATTCATTAATAATGATTGTGATATATATGGAAAATGTTAAGTTTATTCATTATAATCATGATTTTAAATTAGGAAACATAATAAAATCATATATTCATTAGACTTGATGAACGGTTAAGATTGATTTACATAATTTGTACAAATTGTTTGGTTTGCAAAAGAAACGCACCATATATATATATATATATATATATATATATATATATATTAAGGATTTCGGACGAGTCCGATGGCCAAAAATCAATCCTACCCAAACCTAAATATTCCCAAAAGTCGGGTTATGGGTTTCGAATTTTCAGATTTTGTGACATTCGAGTTTGCACGAATACCTCATTTTTGGTTCAAATTCAAATCGAATTTCCGAACCGTTCGAGTTTTACACATCCTAGTTGTTACAGGTGCCCTTAATTATTCAAAATATCAAAGTGTTTCATTTTTAGGTAATTGACCCAAACTAGCCATTCCTTTCCCATTCTGACTGAAATATCGCTACGTCCGTAAAATCTAGCTAAAAGACATAAAGAAAAAAAAATTGGTCAATTTCCCTATTAATTTTTTTCTTGCAGATCTAGGTTTGTAATTTGCGGATCTGAGTCTGAAAATTACGGAGGTAGTTACATTTTACTATTTTACTATAAATGGAAAAAAAAAGACTAAAAAAAACAATTTAAAGAAATAAATAACTAATTGAATCAACTTCCTTTATTTTTGAGTGAATTACATAAATGGTCCCTCGTGAATGTCTGGATTTCACTTTTCGTCCCTCCAGTTCTGAAAGTACATTGGTGGTCCCTAAAAACGAGTTTTGGAGCCCAAATTCATCGCTAACGCCGTTTAAAAAGTTCCGTTAGAGCAGCCATGTGCCCCTCACGTGAGGGGCATTTTAGTCTTTTTACCCATATTCTCCTCCATCTTCTTCCTCAACAAGAACATCAACCATTGCCACCACCTTCCACCTCCACCACCATCATCTCAAGAAATCAAATTTAAACCATACACATATCTATATTTCAAAATCAAATTACGAACCATACATGAAATCAAAACCCAAATCGAAATAACAAACCCAATCCCACTAAATGCTCAAACCCAAAAATGCAAAACCCTAATATTGATGAAATCAAGAACACAATGAAATTAGCAATCAAATCCATAAATGGAAAATATCAGATTCAAAAACAAGAAAAAAACCCAAATCAAACAGATATTCGGGGTTATGACCTGATTCAAACACAAATCAAACACAAAAAAAAAAACCCAAATTCAAACACAAGGAAAAAAAACCCATTTTTTAACTCTAAATCCCTACAATTAGGGGTGTACGCGGGTTGGGTTGGGCGGGTTGGGACGTTTTTACAACCCAACTCAATTATGTCGGTTTGGAAAATCTCAACCCAACCCAACCCAACCCATTCAAAAATATAACCTAACCCAACCCAACTCTTGCGGGTTAGGGTTGGTTTGGGTTGGCGGGTTAGTAATATACATAAATTTGTCGATTGAAATACGATAAATAATACTAAAATTATTCTCAACAAAGTTATTAGTTATTACAATTAGGGCTTGTTCGTGTTCGTTCGTTTAACTTAACCGAACAAACGAACGAACGAACACGAACGGTAAACGAATGAAATTTTTTTAAACCAAAGAGCCTTTGGCCTAGCGATAAAAGAGCCTTTGACTTCCTAAGAGGTCAGAGGTTCGAACCTCACCAAATGTGAGAAGGGTGTGTGAGTTTATTTGTTGCATTTGCCGAATATAAATATTATATACTTAAAAAAATAAAATTTTTTGTGTTCATGTTCATTCATTAAGAAAATGTGTTTGTCCGTGTTCGTTTATGTTCGTTCGTTAATATACTAAACGAACATAAATGGACTTGAACAGACATAAACAAACGAACACAAATATACTTAAACAAACATAAACGAACGAACATAAATAAATTTAAATGAACATAAACGAACGAACATAAATGAACAAAAAACAACCATCATTACTCATCATTCTGTTCCTAAAAACTAACATAACAAAATGAAAAACTGTGTAAACTTATGAGCGATAAAAAAAATTCTAAAAATTCAATTTACTTAATGATTTTACATATTAATGTCACAATATAAAAATATATTTATATAATAAATAAAAATAAACAAACATAAACGAATGCAAATGAACGAACATAAATGAACGAACGTTCACGAACATAAATGAACAAACGAGACCATTGTTCATGTTCGTTTATTTAACTAAACGAACAAAAAAATGTGTTCATGTTCGTTCATTTATTAAATGAACGAACATAAACGAACTTCCCGCCAAACGGTTCACGAATGGTTCACTGAACGTTCGGTTCGTTTACAACTCTAATTACAATCATCCAATTATAAATTATAATCCATAAGTCTTAAAGTTAATTTGGGTTGTGAATAAACTGCATATATATATATATAATATAATATAATATAATTTTATAAAAAAAATAGCGGCGGGTTGGCGGGTTGGGTTGAGTTGAGTTTTCCTAACCCAATTTCAACCCTTCTAATTAGCGGTTTGGCGGTTTGACGGTTTTGCGGGTTGGGTTTAATTGGGTTGGGAGCGGGTTGGGTTGGTCGGGTTTTGCGTGTTGACGGTTTTATGTACACCCCTACCTACAATCAAACACAAGAAAAAAAACCCCATTTTTTTACTCTAAATCCCTACAATCAAACACAAGAAAAAAACCCATTCAAACACCATTTACGAATTTGGGCTCCAAAAATGGTAGTTTACTCTAAATCCCTACAATCAAATCAAAGAACCTCACCGAAGCATCATCCTCGTGGTTTCTGGTTTTCATCGATTCATCAGTCTCGTGGTTTCTGGAAATCTTCAATCAGAGCATCAGTCTCGTTGGTTTTCTTGTTGGAAGTCGATTCAATCGGAGCATCAGTTTTGTTTTCATCGATTCAGCGAAGCATCAGTCTCATGGTTTCTGTTTTCACCGATTCATCGAAGCATCAGTCTCGTGGGTTCTTGTGTGGGGGATGGTTTCACGATGTGGGAGAATGGTTTCGAGATTTCTAGATCTGAGGGCTTCATGATTATCAATTTTGGATGAGAAATGAGGTGGGCTAGAGATTCAAGGAAAGAGATGGTGCAGGTGGGCTAGAGAATCAAAGAAAAAAGATGATGATTTTTAACTAATTGTTGTTTATCTTTTATTTATTTTTTGTAACAAATGTTTGAACTTTCTGGGTTTAGTATTCAATGAAAGAATTTAGGGTTCTTGATGTGTGGAGAAAATAGTTGGGGAAGAAGATGATAGGTGAAAAGACCAAAATGCCCCTCACGTGAGGGGCACATGGCTGCTCTAACGGAACTTTTCAAACGGCGTTAGCGTCAGGGACGAATTTGGGCTCCAAAACTCGCTTTTAGGAACCACCAATGTACTTTCAGAACTGGAGGGACGAAAAGTGAAATCCATGCATTCACGAGGGACCATGTATGTAATTCACTCTTTATTTTTTTTTGGATTTTTCTGAATTATATTTACATGATCGCCGCAGAATCTATTTGTCCTTTCTTTACACAAGCTGCGCGCTGTAATCATTTCAAAATTTGAATAATCTCCCTTTCACTTTTACTTTTTGTCATATAAAGCCCCTGACTTACAATTTTAAATTTATTGAGTTATTTGAATGTAGAATATATAGAAAGTTATACATATCCTTTACTTTTTAAGTTTGAATTCACAAACGGAGCTAAGTTCTTTTTTCCGTTGTTTATATGTGAAAATCCTTTTAAAACTTAAAAAAAAGTTACAATTTTAAATCATTGGAAATCCATATTTTAGATATTATTTAGATTATCACTTATTGAAACTTTGAAACCAACCATGTTCCTACAAATTGTTGTTATTCTTGTTTATTAAATTAACCCGAAATAGTAAATCTCGTCAATCAAATTTACTTTTTAACCGCTTTTAAAATCGAATTTTTCATTTTAACCAGAGTTTAGACAAATATCTTGTGTGTTTGCATAAAGCCTATCTTCATATTTAAAAAAAACTAGAAGCGTACTCGTGCAATGTAGCGAGATACATCACGATTTTAATGTTTCATTTTTATTTATTTTTTTGTCGATTTACAGTACGATTTTGGATGGTTTTGAGAAAGTGATAATGTTTTTTTTTTTATAAAATTGTTTAATTTAGGCTTAATAATACAATATTTTTATATAAAAAAATAAGTATTTTATTAGAATTCAATGATTATCTTATATATTTTAATGACATCTAGAAAAAATAACCAATTACATGTTTAATAATATAATTAAAACAAATTTATAGTAATATAATATATTAATTAATAGTGATACATGAAAATGTCTGCATAAAAGGAAGACTTTGCACATACCAAATTAGTGGGTGTTAGAAACTTGCAGTAGTAATATGTATCTTGTGCTTTGATACTTATAAATTAAGAGATTTTTAAAATCTTGCATAAAATGATGGTACCTTATGCCTAATAATTTGTATTTAAGAGTTTTTATCCGTGTTGTATGCAAATGTGTAACCTATTTACGTAAGGATCATTTACGCAAATAGATTACACAATGTAGATCCTTACGTAAATTTGCGTAAAGATTTTTTTTTAATCTGAAAATCAAGTTTATGCTAATGCGTAAGTTAGGGTGTTCATGGTTCGGTTCGGTTCGTTTAGTGGGAAAAATGTGACATGAGGCGGATACTGACTACTCGATCTGAAACCGAACCGTAGGTTGTGTAACACCCTAAATTCTGGAAATAACAACTAATTTAAAATTTTCTAAATACATCGATAATTGATTCACCTACAACCATAATTTAAGGTTTAACTTCAATACACACATTTCATTCTATGAATACATACTACAATAGAGACGGGTGTTACTAAAACCCAATAACAATTATTATCTCCAATCTACGGAAGACTTCACCAACTACTTACCCCCATGTAAGACTAAGGCTCATCTCTTCATAGTACTGCTAGAACCACTTCCCCTAACTGGAACCTGATGCACATGCTGACAAATAAATAGGTTAGGCTTAACGCCTAGTGAGCTCAAGAGTTTTCATTAGATATATCTATACTATATTATAAAAACGACATAAAAAACTCTTAATTACAACATTTTAAGCACAATATACAACTAATTAAAGCCAATTACTTAATTTACAATTTCTTAATGCTTTGGTACAACCTTTCCAAGCACAGTATCTTACATAATCATCTATTTGTGGAATGAATACTCATTTATTAATATAAATATTTGTTTTTTGGTGGAGGATTTTATAAAATAAATTTTATATTAGCATATTAGCATAATCTATTTTAAATGTAGATTTTACATTTAAATCTATATTAATGAGATGTAATATAAAATCTTTTTTCTTCCGTATTTTTTTATATTACATCTCATAATGATTTTTCCATATTTTATTTTATAAAATCTTTTTCCATATTTTATTTTATAAAATCTTTTTACATAATGAGATGTAATATAAACTATTTTTTCTTCCGTATTTTTTTTGCTAATATAAAATATATTTTATTTTATAAAATCTACACGTATTTTATATTAGCATAATATAAAATCTACACGTATTTTTTTTGCTAATATAAAATCTACACGTATTTTTTTCACGAGCATTAAAAGAAGAAAAAAGAATGTTGATATGAATAAAAAATAAAAAATAACGAGATACACTAATAAATTATCGTATTCTTTAAAATAAAAATATTCCGCAATACTTTTCAAATTAACCAAGTGTAAAGAAAATAAAATAGAAACGATGTAGATATAAAAATATTTTTCCATATTTTTAATATATTTACATTTAAATGTAAAATCGAAAATGAAAATAAAAGATTTTAAAATATTCTATACATTCACTATAAATATATATAGCTTCTCTATGTATCATCCGAGTACAAGAAGAAGACGAACGGTCGGGTGTCAATGGCGGAACCTGCAACTGAACAAAAGGTATTCCACTATATTTTTGTTTCTTTGAAAAACTAATTTTTTATATTTTATTTTATTTACTGAGGATTTGTTTATATTTTTCAAAACACACAATCATATTTTTCGAAGTAGAAAAATAAGATATATATACATATCTTTATTTTTATCGACTAATACTATGAGGTCTTGAAGTCAATAGTCAGATAAATTTTCGAGTGGTACTGAGTGAATTTGAACTATACCAGTTGAGTTGCCGGTTACAAAAGATAGAAATCACTTATTTTCTTTGTCATATTTGATGTGGGTTGAATGTTGTTAATTAATCTACAGATTTATACGTTAAAAGTGATTGTCAAGTGTTGTCGAGGAGGTTTCAGAAAAATTGCAAAATCTGTAAAAACGTATGTTCATATTTATAATTATTTCAATAATAGTGATATGTTGTGAGGCATGTGGTTTGAGTTTTAAATAATATAATAAAAAACTATTACCAATATTATTGCACAAACTCATAACAACAAAGGATTAAGAATATATGCAAGTTAACCACTTATGAAAATAAATTCGTTTTTCACATTGTATTTCATTAACTGTTAACAGAGAAATTACGTTTCATTTTAACTCGGTTCAATATTCCAACAAAAAATTTATCCTCCTGTGCAATGCACGGACCCAACACTAGTATAAAACAATAACTTTAAGAACGTTATTTAAATCATGATTTCCAAAATGAAATACGTTAAATCTGGAAACAATCTATTTTTCAACATTCACCCTCTTCGTGATTAAAATCACAAAACAAAACGTTGCTTCGAATATAAATCCAAAACCCAAAACTCGCGTAATACATAACTGACACTTTAAAAATCAAATACTGAAAACGTGGATAAACTCTCTCATCCAAAAGGTGGATAAACTCGCGTAATACACCTTACTGTCCATGGGACACTGCCCGACCATATAGGTCCACACCTTACTTACCATGGTGACCCAATGTTTATTTCGTGCCAAAGTGGTGAACTTGTCCAAAACGGGACAAAAGAACACCATGGCTATGGATCCATTGCACTAGCTAAAACATTACATGACTCAAAACGAATGAACTAACACATTCAAAACATATAATTCTAAAATAAGATGCAATAAATGCAAATCATAACCAAATGTTCTATATTGAGCTATTAAAATCGAACAAGTATCCTCAAAACCCAACAAAATCTAACCGAGCCATAAGCTTAACAAATCCAAAGACTCAACGTTGAAAAGCATAAAATGAAACCAAACGTAAACAATCCGCAATTATGCAAACCCATACTCCAAATTATATAAATAAATCCAACGTAGTTTAGTTTGGGACAAATCATTTTCAAAGTGAGTTTCTATCATTTATTCCTTCAAAAACGTCCCATAACACAAAATCAAACACTTACCTAAGAGACACAATAAAATGTATTTATACCCAAACTTTACTTAATGAAATAAATCATTAAGATACCATTGTGTATGATTTAATAGTCAAAATGCTCAAAATCCCAAACGTGGGTGTTTTACAATGTTTACAAAACCAAACACTTCAAATAATCAAGATTCGCCAAATAACTCAACAATTAATAATTTAATGTAAAACATATAAACATGTAAAGATTGACATTTTGGCATGTACACCGTTTTCACAAATCAACTTGAACTTACCTTGCTAGATTTAGGTTAAATCTAGGTTTTACCCCCAAAACTTGAATCTTCTTGAAACCTCCAAGCAATCCTCCTAGATCTTAGATCCAACACCTCCACAAGGTTTCCTTTACCACCAAGCTACCAAAATTACACCAAAGTTGAAGTATGTAAGGAAGATGATGAAAACATCAAACCCTAATATCTAAATGAAGAGGGGAAAAGATTACCTTGACCATGAACCCTTAGATCAACCCAAGATCACCAATCCTCTTCTATCTCATCTTGAAAAGCTTCAAGAAACGAAACCCTAGGTCCAAGAATCACCAAAATCGGATTTAGGAGGAGAAAGTTATGAGAAAATGAAGTTAGATCTCCAAAAACCGAGTATAAAACCCTCAGGTCGGTTCCCGTGGTTTGTCCTGTGGCTTGGAAGCCGTGGGGTAAATCGCACGCTTCCTCGGCATCACTCCAGCGAGTTACACGGCCTATGCCGCGACCTAGGGTCGCCCACCAACCCGCGGGCAGACCCGATCCTGACATTTTTTAGGCCCTGGGCGATATGTAAAAATGGGCCCTCGATAACTACGAAATTATTTTCAATATATTGTTTATATCCTCAAAAATAACATTGAATTCAAATAATACTAATAATTCATATAAAACCAAAATCCACGGTATTCATAGCGCAAGATCAATCAATAATCATTTCTAAATTAATATTATCTACCATATCATTTTTACATAACATCGTCAATCAGTTCCACCATCAAAGACATCTTATGATATACCTTTAATATATAGATTGAAATCATTTGACGTCACTATGTTGACCATTCAGAGTAACAGTTTAAGTAAATCATCATAAATCAGTAGATATTCCACATGTTACTTGATGTTAATCATCATTTTAATCTTTTAGGGATGAAACAAACTTTTTAAGAACCATCAATCTTAGAATCAAAAGTCCATGTTGATTATAGTTTGAAATCTTATTCTTATTTTAGAGATAAGAGAATACTTGTAACACTCTAAAAACGTGCGGAAAATAAAATTTGAAAATTTGGCAATATGACGTTTGAAAATGGGATAATTCCATCACCCTAAAATAGGGGATAATGTAAACCTGTGGAATAGGGTAAATCATTTCAAAATACCCAAGTGTAACATCCCTAAACGGGTATAATGTATGGTAATTACAACCCAAGAATGAAGCATAAGACAACAACCTAATAATCTACCATAAGTACTAGATTATAGTCGGGTGTCGCTATACTTCCAAAATGTGTATCTTCAAAACCATTTGTATGTTGGTCACTATGTATCCTCAAAAAGACCACTCACGACAACAAGGTCGTTCCCTCAGTCCCGACGAGCCCCATCGCTATGAGAACTTGTCACACATGACAACAATAACAAGTGTTAGTCCAAAGCCTAGTGAGAACAAGTCAAATAAGAATTTAATACTAAACCCATTCGGAGTCCCGCGGAGTATATAGCTATGAGCTAAAACCAACAAACCAAATAAACCATTAGTGGTTAGGTACAACAATAAACAACACCAATCACATATTGAGCTCAACTCCTCTAAGTCTATTGCTCGAAAACACCAAGTCAACCCCTCTAGGTCTATTCTTGAGAGTTCCAAAGCGGGGAACTCTAGCACAAGGGAATTACACCTTACTGCCCATAAGACGTTGCCCGACCGTATAGGTCCACACTTTACTTATCATGGTGACCCGATGCCTATTTCGTGCTAAGTGGTGTATCCCAATGTCCAAAGTGGGGACATAGGAACACCGTGCCTATGGATCCATTGCACTAATACTAAATACCAACAACTAACATGTACAATGCTCATATAAAACATAGGTATAGATAAATCGTATGCAAGAGATTACCAACATATAAAACTTAACACTCAAATAGATGAGCTTTCAATAATAACAATCCATCCTTAAAACATTATACTTGTATTCTACATATAAATCCACATTATGGTTATTTCACCCAAATACTTGTTTTTCTCAATTAGAACCCAACACTTCCATTGGATGCACCACAACCCAAGAAATCAAAGTTGTTTGTCAAATGAGTGAATCTTAAAACACCATCTCTTTTAAACTTGAAAATACTCTCTCCACATTTTCACTTAGGTTAGCAAACCCTATTATTTCCCAAAATCCACATTTGGATCTTAAAATTATGAAAGATCAAAATACAAGAGATATACACATATATTATGGTTATGAGAAGAGAAGTGGACTCACCTTGCAAGGATTATATAAAACCCTATAAATGGAGGAAAAATGGAGAAGATGAGAACCACTTGAAGCTTCAACTCTTAAATCACTTGAGGCCAAAGCCTACCTCAAACCTATATTAAATCACCAATAAGCATTTAATGCTCAAACCCTAAAGGTATTAAATGAAGATAGGGAAAGGAACCCTACCTTTCACCAAGAAATCGCCCCAAACTAGCTCCCAAGTCAAAACAATGAGGTTTAGGTCGTGAAAATGGGTTTTAAAGGGTCTACACCCCGACCGCGACCTTGAGAATCACCACTCTCGGTACAATATTGGCGATTGTGCCCCGCGAGAGTGACATTGTCACAATCGCGCGGGCATTCTCACACCCTTACCCCCAACTCTCGGTACATTCTCCGTGGTTGTGCCCCGCGATAGTGACATCCGTCACAATCGCGGGCACAATCGCATGGCCCGTACCGAAGCCTAAAAATGCCTGTTTTCAGCCCGAACGTTTCCACTCTCAACGTTAAACTATATCTTAGGGTAAAATACCAAATTAGAGACGTACCGAAAATACGGGTGTTACAATCCTCCCCAACTTTGAGAAGATTTCGCCCTCGAAATCTCGACTAGGGAAATAGGTGAGGATACCTCCGCCTCCCAAGTCACGTTAGCACCTCGATGGTGCTTCCATTGAACTTTCACCATCGTGACTTCCTTGTGACGAAGCTTCTTCGTCTTCCTTTCTAAAATCGCCTCGGGTTCTTCAACGCACCGATTCCCTTCGTCAACTCTGATTTCGGAGAGTGGGATAACACTCTCCTCCTCCGCTAAACACTTACGAAGATAGCACACGTGAAATGTGCTATGGATCCCATCCATTTCCAGAGGAAGTTCCAATTGATAAGCTTGAAGCCCTACCCGTTTAAGCACTTTGAAAGGTCCAAGGAAACGAGGACTTAACTTTCCACGCTTCCCAAAACGAATGATCCCTTTCCAAGGGGATACCTTCAACATAACACGATCACCCACTTGGAACTCTATCGGTCGCCTCTTTTTGTCGGCATAGCTTTTCTGCCGATCTTGAGCCGCCTTTAAGCGTTCATGTATACCCTTCTATTTATACGACGTTTCTTGAACAATCTCGAGTCCGAAAAATTGTTTCTCCCCCGCCTCAAGCCAGCATACGGGGGTTCGACACTTGCGACCGTACAAAGCTTCAAACGGTGCCATCCCTATACTTGAGTGGTAGCTATTGTTGTACGCGAAATCCACCAAAGGCAGGTGCGAGTCCCAACTGCCCCCAAAGTCGATTACACAAGATCTCAACATGTCTTCTAATGTCTGGATTGTTCTCTCACTCTGACCGTCGGTTTGAGGATGGTAGGTCGTGCTCAACTTTACACGCGTGCCCAATTCCTTTTGCAATCCATCCCAAAAATGCGACGTGAAACGACTGTCACGATCAGAGACAATAGATAACGGTACACCATGCTGAGATATTACTTCGTCGATGTACAACTTCGCCAATTTGTCCATAGGTAGAGTCTCCCGCATGGCCAATAAATGAACGTTCTTGGTCAGGCGGTCTACTATTACCCAAATAGTGTCATGACCTCACAAGGTCTTTGGCAATTTCGTCACGAAGTCCATCGTGATGTGCTCCCACTTCCATTCCGGAATTTCCAAGGATTGTAGACTCCCATACGGTCGTTGGTGCTCGACCTTTACTTGTAAACAAGTCACGCATCGCTCCATGTAGCGCGCCACATCAAGCTTCATGACTGGCCACCAATAATGCAATTTTAAGTCTCGGTACATCTTCGTGCTTCCCGGATGGATAGAATACTTTGACTTATGGGCATCTTCGAGGAGAAGTTCTCGATTGCCCCCGATCTTCGGCACCCAAATCCGACCATTGAAGAGTTTCACCCCTCGGCTATCTTCTGTTAGAAGTAGGTGTTGCTTCACCATAACTTCTCCCTTGAGATTTTCCACTAGCAAGGCTTCGGCTTGCGACGCTTTAATCCGGTCGATGAGTGTTGAGGCTAACTCAATTCGTGCAAAAACGGCCTTGGAACTCTCTCCATAGTTCTTTTGGCTAAGGGCGTCGGCGACCACGTTTGCTTTCCCGGTGTGGTAGAGTAACTCACAGTCGTAATCTTTCAATAGTTCCAACCATCTTCGTTGCCTCATATTTAATTCCTTTTGGTCAAAGATGTGCCGCAAACTCTTGTGGTCCGTGTAAAGAGTACACTTTGTACCGTAGAGGTAGTGCCGCCATAATTTCAATGCAAACACCACCGCGGCTAGCTCCAGATCATGGGTGGGGTAATTGACTTCATGAACTTTGAGTTGCCTTGACGCATAAGCAATCACCTTACCTCTTTGCATAAGAACGCAACCCAAATCCATCTTGGACGCGTCACTATAAACTACAAAGTCTTCCGTCCCATCGGGCAAGGACAATACTGGAGCTTCGCAAAGTTTCCTTTGTAGAGTTCGAAACGCCTTTTCTTGACTCTCGCCCCAAACAAACTTAACATTCTTTCGTGTTAGAGCCGTCAACGATGAAGCTATCTTTGAAAAGTCTTGAATGAATCTTCGGTAGTATCCTACCAAACCTAGAAAGCTTCGAATTTCAAAGGGACTCTTAGGAGGTTCCCAATTCATCATCGCCTCTATCTTCGCGGGGTCCACTTTCACTCCATCCTTCGTGACCACGTGGCCCAAAAACTGCATTTCTCGAAGCCAAAAGTCGCACTTTGAAAACTTTGCATAAAGTTTCTCCCGCTTCAACACTTCCAAAACCTCTCGAAGGTGACACTCATGATCTGCTTCATCCTTGGAGTACACGAGGATGTCGTCGATGAACACTATTACCGACTTGTCCAGAAACGGTCGGCACACTCGGTTCATCAAGTCCATAAATATCGTCGGTGCGTTGGTTAGACCGAATGGCATTACTAGAAATTCGTAATGACCGTATCGCGTCCTAAACGCCGTCTTTGGAATATCGTCCTTCGCCACCTTCACTTGATGATAACCCGATCGTAGATCGATTTTGGAGAAGTAACTCGCACCTTGCAATTGGTCAAATAAATCGTCGATCCTCGGGAGCGGATACTTGTTCTTCATCGTCACCTTTTTAATTCTCGGTAGTCGATGCACATCCTCATTGAGCCGTCTTTCTTCTTCACGAAAACAACCGCAACTCCCCAAGGCGACGAACTCGGTCTAATAAAACCCTTCTCTAGAAGGTCTTGGAGTTGCGTCCTCATGTCTTGCATCTCTGTAGGGGCCAACCGATAAGGAGCTCGAACAATCGGAGCTGCCCCTAGAATAAGATCGATACGGAACTCTACCAAGCGATCGGGTGGTAAGCCAGGCAAATCTTCCGAAAATACATCGGAAAACTCACGTACCACCCTAACATCTTCTAACTTCTTCTTCTCAAGTTTGGTGTCGATTGCGTATGCCAAGAAAGATGAGCATCCCTTTGACAAACATTTTCGTGCCTTAACCATAGAGATGATCGCCACCTTGTCCTTCCTTATCTCGCCATAGATTATCGTCGGCTTTCCATTCACCACGGGTAGTCGGATCACTTTCTTGGAACACACGATCTCCGCTTGGTTCTTGGACAACCAGTCCATCCCCACAACTACATCGAATCCACTGATTTGCATGGGCATCAGGTCTATAGGGAATTCCTTCCCTTCAAAGTGAAAAGTGCAACCTCTCACGACATCGTTTATCACTACTTGGATACCATCGGCTATTTCTACCACTACAACATCTTCTAGACTACTCTTAGACAAGGCAAGCTTTGGATAAAATACATCTGATACAAATAAGTAGCTAGCACCCGAGTCAAATAACACACGCGTAGGTACGGAGTTTAGAAGAAACGTACCCGACACCACATTGGTTAATGCTTTGGCTTCTTTTGCTGACATTTGGAAAGCCCTTACGGTTGCCCTCGGAGGCTCCACTTTCTTCCCACCAGCCCCGATGACCTTTAACTTTGGGCATTCTGCCCTGATGTGCCCCTGCTCCTTGCACTCGAAACATATTTGCCCCTTGACGGGACAATCCTTAAATGTATGCCCGGGTTTCCCACATTTGTAGCAAGTCCCGGGGACAAAGTTACAAGGACCGAAATGTTTGCTCTGACATTTGGAGCACCACTTGGCATCGCACCTAGGATCAATGCCACGGTGATTGTTACCGACATATCTAGGATTTTTTGATAGTGTTGAGCCACTCTCCCATATTCTCTTCTCGACCTGACGGCTACCTTCCTCTCTCCCCAGATTGTAAGCGTCTTCCATAAGTTGTGCTTCTTCGATTGCCTCACGAAGAGTGGAGGCCTTTGATACCCGCACCATCGACATCATATCCGATGGAAGACCCTTGATATAAGCCTTGATTTTCTACTTCTCTGTCGGGACCAGGTGTCCCACCAACCCCAACTTGTCCATGAACAGACGGTTGTACTCTTTCACTGACAAGTTACCCTTCTTCAAGTTTCTGAACCCATCCACTATTCGGTCCATCGACCTCTCGTTGCAATACTCCTCTAGCAGTTTCTTTTTGAACGTTGCCCAAGATAGTTTGGCCAAGACAGCCGTTTTGATGGAAGTGGAATACACGTTCCACCAGGCGAGGGTCGCGCCTCTCAACATTTGTGAACCAAAGACTGCTTTTTGTTCCTCCCCGCATTCACTCGATCGGAAGGCTTGCTCCATCTCACGTAACCAAGTCACACAGGCTATCGGATCATCTGAGCCTTTAAACTCTAGTGGTCGACAACCCAGAAAGGCCTTGAAAGTGCAACCCCGCGTTGCTTGCTTGACTCCCGGATCTGCGGTCTCGTTGGAGGGGATTACGGGTCCAGAACCCCCGGATCCCGCCACAACCATGTTCTCCTCCACCGTTTCGGGTCTACGGTTGTTGTTGACACGATCCTCTAGGAGTTTGAGGAACATCTCTTGTTGTTGGGCCATCGCTCGGTTCATAGCCAACATCATCCGGTCCATCATTCTCGTCTCTGCCGTCACTTCCTCTATTATGGGATCAGCTGCTTCTATGTTGCGACGGGGAATATGATCGAGGCCCCCGCCCAGCGCATTTACCACGAGAGGAGGTTCTTCCACAACAGTCACCCTCGGTTGGTCGGCCGTGGATACTGTGGCCTCTTGACCTTCCGGTCGGTTTCGAGTATTAACCATGAGTCTGCCACACACGAATACACCACAAGGTAAGAAACGAGTTCACAGAATTAACACAAGGAAACGTACTATTGCGCTTATCAATTATCATAATAATAGTAGATCAAACATACACACGTAAAACATATTCATACTAACGTTAGCTAAGTGAAATTATGAACACATAATACGTAAGAGTTCTCGTTACCATCACTACAACTTTCAACTTGTGCAAGTTCCGTCGACTCTAAAACCAACCTATCTTAAGAGTTCTACCCCATCTCACGGTCCATAGCTTAACAGTCACAACTTAGGTCTAGGCATCTTACAATCATACCTAGTTCACTTAAACTAATGCTCTGATACCAACTTGTAACACTCTAAAAACGTGCGGAAAATAAAATTTGAAAATTTGGCAATATGACGTTTGAAAATGGGATAATTCCATCACCCTAAAATAGGGGATAATTTAAACCTGTGGAATAGGGTAAATCATTTCAAAATACCCAAGTGTAACATCCCTAAACGGGTATAATGTACGGTAATTACAACCCAAGAATGAAGCATAAGACAACAACCTAATAATCTACCATAAGTACTAGATTATAGTCGGGTGTCGCTATACTTCCAATATGTGTATCTTCAAAACCATTTGTATGTTGGTCACTATGTATCCTCAAAAAGACCACTTACGACAACAAGGTCGTTCCCTCAGTCCCGACGAGCCCCATCGCTATGAGAACCTGTCACACATGACAACAATAACAAGTGTTAGGCCAAAGCCTAGTGAGAACAAGTCAAATAGGAATTTAATACTAAACCCATTCGGAGTCCCGCGGAGTATATAGCTATGAGCTAAAACCAACAAACCAAATAAACCATTAGTGATTAGGTACAACAATAAACAACACCAATCACATATTGAGCTCAACTCCTCTAAGTTTATTGCTCGAAAACACCAAGTCAACCCCTATAGGTCTATTCTTGAGAGTTCCAAAGCGGGGAACTCTAGCACAAGGGAATTACACCTTACTGCCCATGAGACGCTGGCCGACCGTATAGGTCCACACCTTACTTATCATGGTGACCCGATGCCTATTTCGTGCTAAGTGGTGTATCCCAATGTCCAAAGCGGGGACATAGGAACACCGTGCCTATGGATCCATTGCACTAATACTAAATACCAACAACTAGCATGTACAATGCTCATATAAAACATAGGTATAGATAAATCGTATGCAAGAGATTACCAACATATAAAACTTAACACTCAAATAGATGAGCTTTCAATAATAACAATCCATCCTTACAACATTATACTTGTATTCTACATATAAATCCACATTATAGTTATTTCACCCAAATACTTGTTTTCCCAATTAGAACCCAACACTTCCATTGGATGCACCACAACCCAAGAAATCAAAGTTGTTTGTCAAATGAGTGAATCTTAAAACACCATCTCTTTTAAACTTGAAAATACTCTCTCCACATTTTCACTTAGGTTAGCAAACCCTATTATTTCCCAAAATCCACATTTGGATCTTAAAATTATGAAAGATCAAAATACAAGAGATATACACATATATTATGGTTAGGAGAAGAGAAGTGGACTCACCTTGCAAGGATTATATAAAACCCTAGAAATGGAGGAAAAATGGAGAAGATGAGAACCACTTGAAGCTTCAACTCTTAAATCACTTGAGGCCAAAGCCTACCTCAAACCTATATTAAATCACCAATAAGCATTTAATGCTCAAACCCTAAAGGTATTAAATGAAGATAGGGAAAGGAACCCTACCTTTCACCAAGAAATCGCCCCAAACTAGCTCCCAAGTCAAAACAATGAGGTTTAGGTCGTGAAAATGGGTTTTAAAGGGTCTGCACCCCGACCGCGACCTTGACTCGCGAGAGTGACAGTGTCACTCTCGCATGGCACTCTCGCCCGAGAATCACCACTCTCGGTACAATATTGGCGATTGTGCCCCGCGAGAGTGACATTGTCACAATCGCGCGGGCACTCTCGCGCCCTTACCCCCAACTCTCGGTACATTCTCCGCGGTTGTGCCCCGCGAGAGTGACATCCGTCACAATCGCGGGCACAATCGCATGGCCCGTACCGAAGCCTAAAAATGCTTGTTTTCAGCCCGAACGTTTCCACTCTCAACGTTAAACTATATCTTAGGGTAAAATACCAAATTAGAGACGTACCGAAAACACGGGTGTTACAATCCTCCCCAACTTTGAGAAGATTTCGCCCTCGAAATATCGGCTAGGGAAATAGGTGAGGATACCTCCGCCTCCCAAGTCACGTTAGCACCTCGATGGTGCTTCCATTGAACTTTCACCATCGTGACTTCCTTGTGACGAAGCTTCTTCGTCTTCCTTTCTAAAATCGCCTCGGGTTCTTCAACGCACCGATTCCCTTCGTCAACTCTGATTTCGGAGAGTGGGATAACACTCTCCTCCTCCGCTAAACACTTACGAAGATAGCATACGTGAAATATGCTATGGATCCCATCCATTTCCAGAGGAAGTTCCAATTGATAAGCTTGAAGCCCTACCCTTTTAAGCACTTTGAAAGGTCCAAGGAAACGAGGACTTAACTTTCCACGCTTCCCAAAACGACGGGTGTTACAGGTTGAACCGAATCACACCTAAATAAGGCGGTTACCTGTAGTTCGGTACAGGGAATTTATAAAAAATATCATTCACAATAGAAAAAATGATACTAAAATATAACATTTAAAACAATTACACAACAATTAAATAAAAATAATCACATCACTACAAATTAAAATAAGTTTAATTGTTTGTATCAAGAAATGACTTATGGCGGCAAATTTGATGTGACTTATGTGTGTGTGTGTTTTACTAGTAGTACTCAATGATATTAAACAATTTAAATTAGGGTTATACAATAAAAATTTAAGAAAACTTAAATATCACGTTACAAAACCGTTCATTAGTTCATGGTGTGCCACAAGTTTAACTATGTTGTCGTGACAAGCCTTTTAGAAAATTGTTTGTTATCTAAATATTTGTTGTAAATTTGAATGCATTTTAAGAGGATATAAATGAAAGAGTAAACTACAATTTTGGTAAATGTGGTTTGTCAAAAATAACACTTTTCGTTTATGTAGTTTCAACATTACAAGATGGCCATCGTGGTATGCAAAAACGCCCGGTTTTGATCTATCTCTCTAACAGACGTTAAAAATTTTCATTAAATGGGGGACATTTCATCATTTTATATATTATTTTGTCTTTTACCCAATCAAAATGGGTTTTATGATTTTGGTTCTTATGATTTTTTATAAGATAAAAGACAAAAAAATTCAATAAAATGACCAAAATGCCACCATTTAAAGAAATTTTTAACAATTAGAGGAAAGGACCAAACCCAGACGTTTTTACAGACCATGACGTTGATGGCAATCTTGTAATTTCGAAACTGTAGAAACAAAAAGTGTTATCTTCAACAAACCATAGGGACCAAATTTGTAGTTGACTCTAAATGAAATTAAGAAGGGCCTTTCCTGTCAAATACTAAATCTTGAGGGAGCTTAATGAAACTATTGGGGTCACGTAAAACCTCTATAAAGTTGTCGCTTTCGAAGACGAAATGAGAGGAGCATTTAATTAACAAAACCTTCCGCCATTTTCGAGACAAAAGCTTTTTACCGGAAACAGAGATGTCAGTTTTGAGGAATTGTACAAAACCAGGGAATTCTTGTAAACCTAAAAATCGCCATAGCCAATTTGCTCCATTAAACCTGAACTATCAAACATCTGCAGAAGATCATACAAACAGAGCCATATCTCACACCTACAAGTAAGTGACAGTGCGTGTTTCTTCAGATTTGTTGATATCTTTTCGTTTGATCTTCGTTACAGATTGCAGTTATAATCTGGCATTATGTTTTAATTTCTTTTAGAAATTTGATTTCGATTCGGAGCTGTTTCGAATTTTCACAAATCATCACTCACTCGTCTGGCATTATGAATCATATAGAACTTTGATTTCGATTCAGAGATGTTACGAATTTTCACAAATCGTCACTCACTCGTCTTGCATTGTAAATCGTATAGGAATTTGATTCTACTGTTTTTTTTAGTGAGAGAAGCTCCTGTTTTTTTTTTGAAAGGGTATCATGGCCCAAGACTAATCCCTGGCAATTAGGGCCTATGGCCCAGCTGCTGAAGCGTGCAGCCTGAGATTATTCTCAGTGGCCACAAGTGCTGTTAGTGGGCTCGAACCCGGGTTGAGCGCTTTGAACTCCCCAAGCCTTTACACCACGCCACAGCCCTTGTGGTTAGAGAAGCTCCTGTTGAGAATAAAAATATACTGTCATAAATTATCACGTCTCCACTCACTGTTGATGGTATTTAGTGTATTTTGTCTGTATTTCTGTGGCAAATTAAACGAGATTTGTGATTTGTGATTTATAAGAAAAGTCTAATTCAATTCGGGCGTTGTGTGATTTATTAAGTGTAATTGTGTACTTTGCAGTGTAATTTTGATGTATGGTGGATATTGCAGGATTTATCATCGGTGATTGTCATTTCTCCATTGAAGCGAAAAGCTATAGCAACTGAAGTTATTGAACACTGTCGTCATGTCATATAATTAATCTGACGGTATTACTCTAGTATTTTCTGGATAATTTGTGTGTAATGGTATTTTTGATCTATTTTCTTACAGTTTTGCAAGTTTGAGATTCAGTAGTGTTAGAAATTGAGGGTTCATTGATCATAAAAGACAAAATAAATCAATTGGATCGTGTATATTCGCTTTCCAAATACACTAATTTGGATCCTATATGCCCAGGGTATCACAAATTGAGTATTGAGATAAGTAGAACCAACTATTCAAAGTTTTTATATATTTAGGGGTGGTTGGAGGGTTTAATCATAACTTCATAGCAGTTTCATAACTGATTATGGCGATGTAAGCCGATAGGGACAACATTTGTGAGCATGCACTCACACCTCCTAACTCTCGGATAAAAATCTCCTGTCCCAAATTATCATGTCCCATTCATGTCAACCAATCACATGAATACAAGTCATCGAAGAAAGAATATAAACTTGAATTAAGTAAAATCAAAAATATATAAAATCTCATATGTCTTAATTTCATTGGTCAATCAGGAATGGGACATGGTATTTTGGGCCGGGAGATTTTTATTCAACTCACTTAATCACTTTATTTATGCTTTTTCACCAAGTTGATCCCATGTAATTCACAATTATATATCAAAATAACTTGATGACACCAAAATCACCAACAATTAGCTATGCAAGCTTCATGCAATTATTTGATTCTTTATGTTAGTACAATCTGGACCGGAGATTTATTTTAGGCATTGACTGCTGGTCAAAAGGGTGGAGGCATCAGATATTGCTCCAATTATTTAATGCAGACCAGCTGACATTATTCAGCTTCTGCATATTTGTGGAATCAAAACCTTTTGGTCGGGGAAGAGTAATGAGCTTTGTATTTTTCTATCTTGTCAATGTTTCATATAAAACATTAAAGGCTTCTTTTATGCAGTTATCTCTTGAGGAAATTGAATTTAGGGTAATATGTTTGGTGGGTGGGATCCAGTTTAAAAGGCACATCAGAAAGCGTTTATCTTTCTATTACTGGGCTTGATGAGTAGCGAAAGGAGCGTGGGGAAGCAGGAGAAGGGCTCCGATGTTGTCGAGACGATCGTTGTTGCTGTTAAAGCATCTAAGGAAATTCCAAAGAGCCCTTTGGTTTGGGCTTTGAGTCATGTGGTTCAACCAGGGCACTGCGTTACGTTGATTATCGTCATCCCTTCACGAATTTCTGGTAATATGCTTCTTTGTGTTTTTCTGAGGTTATGCTACCCTTGTCTTTCTTAAAATTCACATGCATTGTTTACTGGAGGGATGCATTTTGTCATATGACCATATTGTCAAAAATTATCCTGTTAGAGACATTTGATGTTTTTATTTAGGTGTAAGCCTCTTCTTCAAGTTTTAGCTGCATGTTGTTGTTTTTTATCAAACCGGAAATTGTCCAAAATAGCCATTTTGGACTCCCCAATTCATTTTTATAGCCGTTTTTCTACCCAATTGACCGAAACAAGATCTCGCAAGTAGTACCTTAACAACTTGCGAAATCTACTTTTTATGAATATAATATTCATAAAGTACCAATTTAGCAAGTTGTTAAAGTGCTAATTGTAAAAGGATGATATGGCAAGTAGCACTTTAGCAAGTGCATAAGTGGCACTTCCACGTCAGCATTTTGAAAGCAACACTTTAGAAACTTGCAAAATTGCTACTTTATGAATATTATATTAAAAAGACGTTTGATTTCATAAGTTGCTAAAGTGCTACCTACGAAATGTTGGCTATTTGCCTATTTCGGTCAATTGGTTGAAAAGTTGGCTATAAAATGGAAAGGGGAGGCCAAAATGGCTATCTGGACAATTTCCCTTGAAATACATTTGAATCCTACATGTACAAATTCTATGTTCTAGTCATCCATGATTCAAGAATCATGGTTTATATCTTATTGTTATGTCATTTGGAAAAAATATCATCCAGTGACATACCTTAAAAATGATCGATATTAAATCAAATTAGTAACAAACGTTGTTTTCTCTAATTTAGGTAGAAAATTATGGGGTCTTCCGAGATTTACCGGAGATTGTGCTAGTCGCTATTGGAGGTCCTATTTAGGGAAATATGAAATCACGGATTCTTGCTCCCAGATGATCCTTCAGCTGCATAACTTGTATGATCCTAATAAGGTCTGTCCACAAAATCCTGGAGATTACCTATTGCTTGGTGTTTCATCATCTTCGTGATTCTTGAGAAGTAATTTGCTCTGATTTCATGATAGATAAACGTGAAGATAAAAACGGTTTCTGGATCGCCATGCGGAGCAGTGGCTGCAGAGGCCAAGCAAATTCAAGCTACTTGGGTTGTATTGGACAAGTAATGCTCTAAATTATATATATATATATATATATACCGCAAATACTCACACACACACTCTTCGCCTTTGGTGAGGTTTGAACCTTTGACCTAAAGGAAGGTTGGGATCTACGGGTAACCCGGATACCATTGGTCCAAGAACCCTTTGGTCTGTGACTAGATTATTTCAAACTAAACTTGTGAAATCACTACAACAAAATCGGCGTTACAGGACGCCAACAATTTCTACGTGTTCCAATAGACCGCTTTATAAGATTTAAGTTTATAGGACCAAACAATAAAACGTCCTATCTAAAGGTGTTGTAATAAGTTTATAGGACGTTTTTGGTTGTCTTAACACATCTTTTTATAAGACATTTGTATTTATAAGACACTTTTTCAAATAGTGTCATATAAAGTAGCTAATACGACACTTTTTTTTATAAAAATGTCCTAAAAACTTGTTATGATGCAAAAAACGTCCTATAAACTTATTACAACGCTTTATTGTTTAGTCCTATAAATTAAGCGGCCGTTTACTAAATACTTACCCGGGTAAGCGTTTACTGGTATCACTTACCTTATAGTCCTTACCTGTTGAGCATGAAAACTATCTAGAATCTTACCCGGTAAGAGCCATGATAAGGACCGAGAGTCTTACCCGGTAAGTGAGGGAAATAACTCTTACCCGGTAAGCGCTTACCAACAATCAATTTTGATGGTCGGGAATGTTATACGATAAGGTAAGCGAGGGTAATATCATTGTCGGTAAGCGCTTACCCGATTAGCATTTTGGTAAACGGCCGTTAAGTCTTATAAAGTAGTCTATTAAGACGCTTAGACATTTGTGGCTTCCTATAAACCCAGTTTTGTTGTAGTGAATTGACTGCATTGCCTCCGCAATCTATCTTTTCTTTTCCCTTTCACTTACGTTTTTTCTAGAAAGTTGAAGCATGAACAAAAACGATGTATGGAAGAGTTGCAATGCAACATTGTGACAATGAAGAAGTCACAGCCAAAAGTCATTCGCTTGAATTTAGTTGGATCACCCAAGGGACCTGAAGCAGACAGTCAGTTGCCTTCAATGGCAAATAAATCATCTGGAAAACTACAGAAAGACAAGAGTTTGTCCATGTTTTCTGTTCAAGGACTAGCAACTCCAACTAGTAGTCCTGAGGTGTCAACTGCAACTGAAGCTGGGACTTCATCAGTTTCAAGTTCTGATCCTGGGACTTCACCATTTTTTATCCCTGTAACCGATGGTTCCTTAACCCGAAAGGAGAATCGAGATCTCACTGAATCGCATTCAGACTTTGGAAGCGAGCATTTATCATCATCTTTTTCTAGCTTACGGTTTCAGCCATGGATGGTCGATATTCTCACTTCAACCCGTCAACCGTCTCAACACTGGGAGGAAGGTTTTCAAGGGTATAGTTCGCAAGTTCAAACTTCCAAAAGCGAAGGTTTTCGCAGGCAATTCTCTGAACTCGACCGAGATACTGATGTAGAATTTAGAGGTAATGTCAGAGATGCGATATCGTTGTCACGAAATGCACCTTCTGGCCCGCCTCCTTTATGCTCGATATGTCAGCATAAGGCACCCATATTCGGAAAGCCTCCAAGATGGTTCACCTATGCGGAACTGGAGCTTGCTACCGGAGGATTTTCTCAAGATAACTTCTTGGCCGAAGGAGGATTTGGGTCTGTACATAGAGGGTTACTTCCAGATGGACAAACAGTTGCTGTTAAGCAACACAAACTGGCAAGTTCTCAAGGCGATCAAGAGTTCTGCTCGGAAGTTGAAGTGCTGAGCTGTGCTCAGCATCGAAACGTTGTTATGTTGATTGGATTCTGTATGGAGGACCGAAGGAGGTTGCTAGTCTATGAATACGTATGCAACGGCTCGCTGGATTCTCATCTTTATGGTAATTATTAAACTACCGTTCTCAAATAATATGCTCTTCGCTCTCGGGCATATAGCTCAGTTGGCAAAGGGGTGGAACGACTTTGCTCAAATAGGTTCAAGTTCGAATCCTAACCCCTCTGCTAGCCTCATCTGGCTGAGTCAGCTTTGAAATGTCTCCTCACATGTGGTTCCTGGGGGCGAGTTCCATGTGGGGCCGGTCAAAAAATATGGGCTTTCATATGAGGCTATGGAAGCAATAAATCTGTCTTCTGTTATATTTTTTTCTTTTTTCTTATGCTCCAGTACCTGCAACCTGCTAAAGCTGAAGTACATTGTGGATCTTTGCTTTTTTTCTGATGCTTTTGGGATATGGGATCTTTTGCAAAGAACTAAATATGGACCACAACCCTGAATCTTAAATGCTAAACCCTAAAGACTAATGAATTGATGTCTTTTATTGTTGGCATTTGTAAACTGTCTTTATAAGGACTTGTGATGAATGCAGGACGTGATCGAGATCCATTAGAGTGGGCAGCACGCCAAAAGATTGCTCTCGGTGCTGCTCGAGGGTTGAGATATCTTCATGAAGAATGCAGAGTAGGCTGCATCGTGCATCGTGACATGCGGCCAAACAACATCCTCATCACCCATGATTTTGAACCTCTGGTACATACCTCCCATATTTAAAGCTTTTGAAAGATACCCATGTACTTCTGCCTCGCCTGGGCCCGAGCTTTTTGGGATTCCGATCATCCAATGGCTATCTTAACCGGGCTTTCTGGGCTTTCAATCGGGCCGGGCTTGGGACCCAAAAAGGGATTTCGGGCCAAGCTTAGGCCTGGGCCTGAGACCAAAATTTTGGCCTGGGCTTTGAGGACTCGGGCTCACTAGGCCCGGGCTTTATCGGGCCGGGCATTGGGTGTGCATTTTTATTTCAAAATGATCCTCTTTAGTTTCAAGATTTTGCAACAAGCAGGACAGTCAGTTTGAAAGTGACCTTTATTAGCCTTTACAGTCTCTATCCTTGTTTGAGATACTAAGTATCTCCAAAAGCTAAGGTATAAATTTTCTAAAATAGAGTATTAAAAATCAAAATATCTAAAAAAAAATTACATCCACTTCTAATAGATACTCTATTTTAGCAATTCTAACATTAATTATATTATTGAAATATTTTATAATTTCATCATCTCAATACACATTTGAAAAGGCTTTATAAAAAATTATAAACACATTCAACCTCATTAATTAAAATAATATATCTCTCTACTCAATATTTGGATTTAGAGATTTCTACCTTCTCTCTCTTCTTTTATCTATTTTAGCATAGCCGTTGGAGAAAAAAAAACTCCAAAATATTCAAATCTCTAATGTAGCATAGCTGTTGGAGATGCAATCATGCAAAAAGAGTGTAATTTCGTTTCAAACCATTATTGTTGTTTAAAAAATGGGTAAGACCTGATGTGTAGTCTTTACACTTGCTAATAAAGAATGAACCTAACAAGCACCAAATTTTTGGTTGCAAGGTTGGAGACTTTGGCCTAGCAAGGTGGCAGCCTGATGGAGGCACAGAAGAGGAAACCAAAATAATTGGAACATTTGGGTAAGTCTTTAATGAGTTGCTCTTGTTTCTGTTTTGCAACATTTCCATGGATATAGTGAATAAAGAGATGTTTTTTTTTTATGTAGATACTTAGCTCCAGAGTATGCACAAAGTGGCCAGATCACCGAAAAAGCTGATGTATATTCGTTTGGGGTCGTATTGGTGGAGCTTGTCACAGGACGAAAAGCAGTGGATCTTAAGCGTCCTAAGGGCCAACAATGCCTTGCAGAATGGGTGAGTTTGATGTAGCCGATTTCTATTTCAAACTATGGGGTTGTTTAGTGTTTAGTACCTGCTGACCGCGTCTCTTACTGGATAAGAGGTGTTTACCAGGTAAAAAAGGATACCAACACACTTTGACCCACAAATGTTGACTGAGATGCTGACCCGGTAAAAAAGGGGTTGCTTTCCGACTCGGTTACAATGACACTTGGTAAACAACCATTTCCGGTCAGCGGTTACTCAAACCGCACTCTTACTCTGTTAGCACTTACTCCCTCCATCCTAAAATATATGTTCACAATGAAAATGACACACAGTTTTAGAAATATGCATTTTTTATACTTTTTAAATAACTAAATGACACTTTTACCCTTGAGAACACATAGATAAACTTTTTCTTCATATCATAATTAAGGGTAGAATGGGAAATTGGAAACTTCCTTTAGAAAGTGGACACTTATTTTATGACAAACTAAAACAATAATGTGGACACTTTTAATTTGGGACGGAGCGAGTGTCTAATTTGTGTTGGTAAACAGCCCCTAAGAAGTAAGAACAAAAAATAGCAATCATCCAAATTGTGAAGACAATATCACATGGAGAAACCTTGTGGTTGTAGGTTGAAGTCTACTTAGAGGCTATAACTAATACCTTTAACTGCTTGTTCTTGATTTTATATTGTCTCCAACATTTGATAGGCACGGCCGTTGTTGGAAGAAGATTCGATTAACGAGCTAATCGACCCTCGGCTAAGGAATCGCTATTCAAAAGATGAGGTTTATTGCATGATGCAAGCTGCTTCTCTATGCATTAAAAGGGATCCCCATTTACGACCTCGCATGTCACAGGTAATACCCGGTTTTCAGGCATTTATATTTATCTTCTCTAAATTTGAACGGAATTACAAATTGGCTGCAAATGACCTAAAACCTATGCCAAGGATAAACTATGTGGTCCATAAGTTGCGTGTCCAACTTCCTTTTGAAAGATTTGTTGTACTAATGTTAGAGGCTCGTATCGACTAGACTTTGACCGTTTCTTCTCAATATATGTTGGAACTTCACTTCTTTTCTCAAGGGCTTATTGGAAAGTAATCTAAAATGGGTTCGACATATTCTCACATGAAAGCTCTGCCACTCTAGGTACTCACACCTTACGGCAATCTATACTCGTCTAGCCCTTCTTGATACTTTGGGACAATTTGTGCTCGTTTAGCCTCCGTTGAAGGTGGCATGTTAGAGTCCCTTATTGGGTAGACTTTGATATATCTCCTCAATATATGTTGGAACCTCCCATTCTTTTCTCTTCTCGGTGGCTCTTTTGGAAAGTAATCTAAAATGGGTTCCACATATTCTCATATAGAAGGCACTATAGGTACTTGACACTCTAGGGCAATTTGTGCTCATCTAGCCCTCTCTTGACACTTTGGGATAATTTGTGCCTGTCTAGCTTCCGTTGAAAGGGGCGTGTTAGAGTTCCATATTGGCTAGATTTTGATCGTTTCTCCTCAATAGATGGATTATACTCGTAAGACATATCAAGCTCAACGTATGGATTATACTCATAAGACATATCGAGCTCATAAGGATCTTTTGGGAAGTAATATAAGGCTTGTTTCTTAGTAGCTTAATGCACTTAAAGGGACTCATAGCTTATATGGTCGGCTATAGATGACTGTTTGGTAGTGACTTAATGATATAGAAAGTGACTTATTCAGTAAGCTTCTAGGGGGGAGTCTTATGCAGAAAACTTTCCAATCTATACAGACAGATTAATCCACATAAATAACTTTATCCATACAGGACTTAATGGAAAACCAACCAAGCAGTCTCAAAAGGTTGCACAAATTCTCACATGACACTTTGTGGCAATCTGTACTCGTCTATCTCCCTCTCCATACTCTAGGACAATCTATGCCCGTCTAGCCAGGGTGTGTTAGAGTCCCATATTGGCTAGACTTGGCCCATTTCTCCTCAATATATGTTGGAATCTTTCTTCTCTCGTTAAGTGCTCTTTTGAAGAGTTATAAGAGGTTTCAAATATTCTCACAAGTATTGATATTGATTTATTTCTTGTTTGTTAAAAATGGGAATTTAAGGTGTTGCGAATGCTAGAGGGGGACATAATGAAGGGATCAAGTCGAAGTGGTAGGATTGTGATGGATGAAGAAAGATACATGATTGGTGGAAATGGAATGAAGGAAATATCGACTAGGCATTGTTACTGGGAAAGTGACAGAATAATGAGGGGTTGATGTGAAGATCAGAACTTGTGTTTTCTTCATATAATTGATTTCTAATTTTGTATTTATAGTCAGTCATGTTTTGGTAGTTAACACACAGGAATATAATTATAGATGTAGGTTAGAATAGATATATGTTAAAAAAGGGAAATTGACCCAAATAGCTATTCTTCTCTCCTAACTTAGTTCCCAGCCATTTCTCCCCCAGTTTTATCAAAATGTCACTACCTCCGTAAGTGACAACTCCGTTTGCGGAAGGGTGAAAAGGTTTTAAAAAAATGTTTCTAAAAATGCTCTGCAAATGCAAGGGCTAGATCTATTAAAAAAAAATTGTACATGTCCGCAGGTTGCGGACCAATTCTTGCTGATGTAAAAGACATTACAGATTTGGTCTCTGTACTTGCGGACCATGTTTAGGATCTTTTTTTTTCTTTCACCCCTCGGCAAATTACGGAGTTGCCACTTGCGGGGTAGTGACATTTTGGTAAAATAAGGAGATGAATGGATAGGAGACGGATTATGAAGAGATAAATGGCTATTTGGGTCAATTTCCCTATGAAAAATATATATAGTTTTATTTATTTATTTATTATCAGGTAGTGCTTTTTTGTTGTTATTATCAAGTACGTGCTAGTATATGGGATTGTTTATTAAATACTTACCGGTTACATATCACTTATCTTACCGATTGATCATGGAAAGAACCGTTAATCTTACCTAGTAAGAGGCATACCAAGGACCGAGGGTCTTACCTGTTAAGGGAGGGAAAAGACCCTTATCCTTGCCGAGTTTAAAATACTTAACAACAATACAAAGCGGATTCAGAATTGTCTTTCATTCCAAGGCCAGACTCCTACGGGAGGCAGCAGTGGGGAATTTTCCGCAATGGGCGAAAGCCTGACGGAGCAATGCCGCGAAAAAACGTGAACGGGGGCTGGATTGATGATAAAATAAAATCCTGGGTTGCAAACCAATAAACCAGAAAAAGATGGATTATTTTGTGAATCAAAATGAAATTAATTGAAGCTGTGGGACCCAAGAATACATTGACCGATAGAGGAGAACCCCCAAAGTAAACCTCGTTAGTCCTGGTATGATTGCCGCGGGTTGTCGTCGTGGATCAAATTATATATTATAACATTAATCAGAACACTGTTCATGAACAGTGTTCTGATAAATTACATATTTGGTCCTTCAGGTTTTTAGTAAATTACAGATTTGGTCCTTGAGGTTTTATCTCCCTGTTAGATTTAGTCCTATGTTTGTAGAGTTACAGATTTGGTCCTTATAGTTTTATTTTCCTCTTGGATTTAGTCCCCATAATTTGTTGATTCCAAAATAGACTTTCGATTTTGCATTTGCGTAACATTTTGGTTCTCGAAACTAAAAGTTGTTAGCTCCTGACCGTTAAGTAAATGACATTTCGATCATTTATAACTTTTTCATTTTCTAATTTAAATAAATAAAAGTTATATTATAAAAATTATTTTTATTATATAAGCATAAAATAAAGATCCCTTAACATGCATCGCATCTCAATGACTGTGTCTTCTCCAACCCAAAACCTTCCGCCTTCCCCATCAATCCAAGCACATAGTCGTAGGTGATTCACGCACCAATTTTTTATTTATTAATAAAGTAATTTATCATAATTTATTTTATGTTTAATAATGATGTAATGTACCATTTGCCAATTTATTTTCGCTTCCTATCATACACACACATCATCCTCATAGGGCATTTTGTAAATTATAGTGATGCTGCTAACAGACACAAAATGTTTTGTTCTCATAATTGGTCATGCTCAAATTTATGGTCTTAATATTTCTTTCCATCCGCAGCAACGCGCGGACATTAATCCCACCTCGTTAAATACAATCAAAAGGATAAAAATCAAATGACAAAAAATGTTACACAGGATGATGTCATGTGCCGATAATTGGCTTACACGGTAAGTTACTGATAAACGGCCCAAAAGGTTTTTTATTTTTTGAGTAAATTGCAAATTTGGTCCCTGTACTTTGTTGATTTTCTCACATTTGGTCCCTACTAAATTTTTATTGCAATAAACTCCCTGTGGTATGCAAAAATGCTCGGATTTGGTCCCTGTAACTAACGGCCGTTAGTCTACAGCTGTTAAATTCCCTCATGTGCCTTGCACATGAGGGTATATGGGTCATTTTACTCCACAAGGACCAGAATTGCAATAAACCACAAGGACCAAAATTGCAATTTACTGTTTTATGTTATACCTTTTTTAAAAAACATAGTATTTATATTATATAATTAATAAATAATTATCACTTAATTAAAAAATAACTTATATTTATATTTTCGCTTTTACTAAATTTCATTTTTAATAAAAAAATACGAAAGTGGTCAGAGGTAATTTCGTCCTTTTACATGTTTCTTGAATCTTCATCTTCAACCTCATGAACACCAAGAACATGATGAATGTTCATCTTCTACCTCAAGAACACCAACAATTTAAAACCCAAATCAAACTCAAAAACCAAAATTTTAAATCAAACTCATGTCTAAAAACCAAATCCTAAATCAAACCCAAAGTTTAGAAACCTAAATCACACCAACATTTAAAAATCAAAAACCAAAATTAAACTCATATTCAATACCCAAAATTAAACCCACAAAAAAAGGAAAGAGAGAGAGAGATATAGATCAGATCTGGGAGTGAGAGAGATCGAGAGAGATGCAGATCTGAGAGAGAGAAGAGAGAGATACAGATCCGATCTGAGAGAGAGAGGGAGAGAGAGATCGAGAGATAGATGCAGATCTGAGAGAGAAAAGAGAGATCGAGAGAGAGATCTCTTCTCTATCTCGCTCTCTCTCTTCTCTATCTCGAGAGAGATATCGAGAGAGATGCAGATCTGAGAGAGAGAAGAGAGAGATACAGATCAGATCTCTGAGAGAGAGGGAGAGAGAGAGAGAGAGAGAGATGCAGATCTGAGAGAGAAGAGAGAGATCGAGAGATAGATATCTTCTCTATCTCGAGAGAGAGATCGAGAGAGAGATGCAGATCTGAGAGAGAAGAGAGAGATCGAGAGAGAGAGAGAGAGAGAGAGATCGAGAGAGAGAGAGAGAGAGAGATCTCGATCTCTCTGTTCTCTCTCTCTTTCCTTTTTTTTGTGGGTTTAATTTTGGGTATTGAATATGAGTTTAATTTTGGTTTTTGATTTTTAAATGTTGGTGTGATTTAGGTTTCTAAACTTTGGGTTTGATTTAGGATTTGGTTTTTAGACATGAGTTTGATTTAAAATTTTGGTTTTTGAGTTTGATTTGGGTTTTAAATTGTTGGTGTTCTTGAGGTAGAAGATGAACATTCATCATGTTCTTGGTGTTCATGAGGTTGAAGATGAAGATTCAAGAAACATGTAAAAGAACGAAATTACCCCTGACCACTTTCGTATTTTTTATTAAAAATGAAATTTAGTAAAAGCGAAAATATAAATATAAGTTATTTTTTAATTAAGTGATAATTATTTATTAATTATATAATATAAATATTAAATACTATGTTTTTAAAAAAAGGTATAACATAAAACAGTAAATTGCAATTTTGGTCTTTGTGGTTTATTGCAATTATGGTCCTTGTGGAGTAAAATGACTCATATACCCTCATGTGCCTTGGATTTAACAGCTGCAGACTAACGGCCGTTAGTCACAGGGATCAAATCCGAGCATTTTTGCACATCACAGGGAGTTTCTTGCAATAAAAATTTTGTAAGGACCAAATGTGAGAAAATCAACAAAACACAGGGACCAAATTTGCAATTCACTCTTATAATATTAATATTTTTGAAAATTTCAACATATATTTAAAATGCCAAAAAAACTTTTAAATAAATATTATAAAATATTACTCTTTCGTCCCAAAATAAATGTTTAACGTTACTATTTTAGTTTGTTCTAAAATAAGTTTTCAAATTCAAAAGTAATCGTCTGTTTTCTCATTCTGTCATGAGATGTTGAAAAATTCTCTCTCTATTAACTAAGGGTAAAATTGTCTTTTAAAAAAAATGTAAATTATTACATTTAGGATATGTTAAAACAAAAAAAAAAGTTAAAAACTCCAAAATCTCTTATTTCTCGGTGTGAAAAATATGTTGAAAATACTCTTACAATTTACAAAGTTAAGCCCTCATCAACCTGTATTCTAAACAAACTACCAAACAAATACTACTTGTATCTTTGTGGAAAAAAACACACAACCAAGTATTGACAACAACAACAAAAACTTCTTACAAGTTAAAACAAACAAAAGAAGAAACATCAAGATTCATATACCCATCTATTTCTTAGAGCGAAGATGACCAAAAACATGTACATTCAAAGACACTATTGATATAGGGGAACTAAGATGAGCATTTGGTCAGATCTAGTATGGATTATACACGGAGGATAGTTGCAGTTAGCGGCTCTCCTGGGGTTTCCTTATTGGGGATCCCTGTAAAAGATGAAAACAGAGAAATCATTAACGTTGTGTTCTATAAACCTTTTTGAAAGGAAAGGGAGGGAAAGGGGAGGAAAATTTAAAAAAAAAAAAACATTGTGTTCCCGAAACTCTTTTTAAGAGAGAAAGTAAAAGGAAACGAAAGGAAAATAATGATAAATTTTCTTCCAAAACTTTCTTTCCAAACGTGGGAGGAAAGGGGAGGAAAGAAAAGAAATTAAAACCCTTTAAAAAGATTATTAAAACTACCCAACCTTTCATTTTAAATGGTATATTTGTAAAAAATAACACCTTTCCTTTTTTTTCTCTCATGATCAAGAACATGAAAAGTTATTTTCTTTATTTTCCTTCCCTTTCGAGGAAAACAATAAAAAATTTATTTTCCTTACTCTTTCCTCCTTTTCTTTACATTCAATTTCTCTTCTTTTATTTTCTCCTCAGATTCGAGAACACAACAAGCTTTGCCTAGCAAATAAAAACACAAGAAATAAAGCCTTTAGATGGGCTTGATATTACTTGCTACAACAAAAGAAGGCATCAAATCAAGAAGAATCAATTGAGTTTTAACTTTTAAGCATCTTATAAGCTAGCCCACATCTCTTTTTGACTATTTCCTAGCTTGCCTAGTTGATTCTCCGGTAAACCGGCCAAAGTTCATACGTACGATTCAATCTATAGAAGCTTCACATGCATCATCACTATCCTGAGACTTCCATACTCGATCCACCATAGAGGCCTCCATGGGTATTTACATCCATGAATTATTAGTTGGCATTTTGCTCTCTTCGTTGTCAAAAACAAGAATACATGATAAAGCTTACCTATATATCCTTTTTGGAATGCCTAAGTACAAGTAGTTCTCATTTTTACCCGCTAGTAAGGCTCAGGGGATGTAGTGGAAATCTCAGCTTCTTCGGATTCAAATTTGGGCGCTGCCAGAGCCCTTGTGGCCATGAAGGTTCACCTGCGATCCAAGCCATTCGTGTCATTCGTGGTCGCTCGGGGGATTAGCCGGTGCGCGTAAACTGGCCCGAAAATCCACGGTTACTCAAAAAAAAATCCACATATTACCTACCTACCTACCCATTCACTGGGTGGTTAATCCTATACTGGCTTAAAAGTGTTAGAGATTCACATGCTAGACTTGGACCATTTCATATCTATACATGTTGAAACCTCCTCTCTTCAAGGCTCTTTTGGAGAGAGAGAAAATTAGGGATTCCACATACAAAAGAAAAAATGAGAGCTTCACATTTTTGAGCTTTGATTTGGGAACTTGGAACCTCATTCATAATGGAAATCAGATCTTTGTCTTGATGCCTACACCTAGTCTTGTCTGGTTTGAAGCTCTGGTTTCAGTGAACAAAGTCTGATATGTTTCAAATTCTTTATCCTAGCAAAGATCATACTTGATATCATTCTTAATCTTCAAATCAAAGTAGCTATAAAATGGAGTTGGTTGCAAGCCTTTGAACTATTCATCCAAAATACATTAAGGGATTGTTTGATTGGTTTTCATTAAGTCCTATATAGATAAAATTGTCTATATCTATTCATCTGTCCATATAGATTGAGATTTTTTTTTTGGGATGGTTTTTACACAAATTGAATGAGCTTGTTGGCAGGTTTGGAAAAACTTGGTTTTCTGCATAAAGTTTCCCCTAAAAATATACTGAATAAGCCACTTTTTATATCATTAAGCCACTACCAAATAGCTGTGAATCTCATTAAGCTCATCAAGCTGCTAACAAACATACCGTAAGTCCGGCATAGCTTAAACCTACTGATTTCGCTGAACAAATTTTTCTACATGTAACATGTCCAATTTAAAGTTTAGGTTGAGGGTCAAATCATGAAGCGTGCAATCGAAACTCAAATCATTGAAATTCCAATGAAGTTGCACTTTTGATTATTGAAGCAAAACAGATTAATCTTACTCACAGAATCATTAGCAAATGCAAATCCAAAATTGTTAGTGTGCTACAGGAAATTAAGCACAAAACTTGTTGCTCAAGCAGAAATAGACAGCAACTGTATTTCAGGTGAAGGAATTGAAGTTTGCAAACAAATTGAATCTCATGTGCAAGTGTAACACACTTAGCTACAGCTACGTAGATGCATCAGAATCACGCAAAAATTAAACAAGCAACAGAAGCCATGGAAACGAATCAGTAACGAGTAAAAACCTAATGACTAGCACTTACGATTAACAAACAAAGAACTGCAATCCAAAACGCATAATATTTCGAATCTACCTTCTACGACGAAGAAGATGCCAAATATCCACCTGCATCTACGAGATCTTCGTCAAACGACAAATCATCAATCCTCCTCAAAGCAGCATGAACCACCACAACAGCCAATTCGATCAAAATCGACGACAAAATATTCATCGTAGCGCCGGTCAACAGCAACAAAACGATCGTTACAACAAACAAAACCACCAGAACCACACGATCATCGATTACTCGGTGAAAAATCATCAGAGGCTCGTCACGGAGGAAGTAGAGGAACAACCAGGCCGCCATCATCACCACAAACACAATCAACGAAACCGGATGCCATAACAGGCTAAGGAACAGAATCAAGAGCATGATTATGACGTAGTTCATACGAAAGTAACCGACGTTCGTTCCGATTCGTGAAAAACCATCGGAGACGCCGTGAGGGAAGTTAATCCAACGGAGATTGAACATCTCTTTCCATGGCCGTCGTGTGCCTAATCCGGATTTTATTCGTGCTTTTGCGGTGGATAGGTATTTGAGATTCGTACCTTCAAGTGGAGATGTCGGAATCGTGCCGTACGTCGTCATTGTCTCCGGTGATCGGAGAAGATCGCCGGAGGAATTTGGGTGGGATTTGTTGGTTAGTAGAGGAGTTATTGGGGAGTTCAACTTCAAGCTACTGGATACTTTAAAGAGTGAATTTTAAATATGGCCCCTCAATATATCTTTATTTACTATTTTAACCCTTTAGATACTGTTTTTTGTATTTTTGTCCAAGAGTAAGCTTTACTTTTGGTCCCTAACGTTTGTCAATTTCAACGGATATCATTCTTAAACTTCAAAAACTCGGATTTGAGCCTTCATGTTTGTCATTTCATAACGGTTTTGGTTCCTCCTCTTAACGACTGTTAAATTTTTTCTGTTAAATCCATTTTAAATGAGAGGTATTTTAGTCATTTAAAACATGTCAAGTCTATAACCACCTGACTAAATGAGGGGGAGTTTAGTAATCTACATAATACATAGCAAATATGTCTCCATTAACCGTCCATCTAGATGGTATTTTAAACATAGGACACGCTTCTTGCATCCATTGTCTGAATCCCCTACCCTCTACAAACTTGAAAAGTAGTTCATCTATGATGATCATCTTGGCGGTTGCCTTCCTAAGACCATCCACATCAAGGCTTGCAAAGCCTTTCAAAAGCAATTGCAATATGCCACATCATCAAAATCTTCTCCGACAATTGCAAATTTTGCAATTGCAATTGCAATGCCACATGGACAATGGCCCATCTCTATCTCGTATTTTCTTTTTCTTTCTTTTTAATTGTTTAAATAAATTCTTTATTACATAAAATAATATATTTAATTAATTAACAATATTAATTTATTTATTTTAATTAAATTAATTATTATTTTAAAAGTTATGTATTATAAAATAAATATAATGATTGTATTATATTATTATTGTAACACCCCGAATTCTGAGAACCCATGTAGTATTCTTCTTGCTTTGAAACATATATATATATATATATATATATATATATATATATATATATATATATTGATTTTTAATAGATTAACTAGAAATGTACCCTCGCAATGCAGCGGGTTTCTGAAATCTAGAACTCGAACCCTCGATCATTATTCATACTTTTTGTTAGTCTTTTTTTATTTTATTTTACGATTTTGAGAAACCTAGATTTAAAACAAAAATATATTTTAGTTTAATTTAATTATGGTTTTTTATAAAAAATAATAATAAAGTATTTTGTTACGGGTCAAAAAATGTTTAATTTAAATGATAACTATATTTAAGATATTTTATATTTAAAATTAAAAAGATAACATACGTCAATAAAAAAATAAAAATAAGGTGATTTATCTCTGTTATATCAATAGTTAAAAAATTTAGATATTTTAGAAAATAAAAATAAGTGATTATCTGCAGTTAGTTACACGAATTCAAACATTGAGCTTTTATAAGTTGTACTTATGTTTAATCAATTTGTACTTTTGGATTTTAAGTAATATGCATTAATAAGTGGTACCTAATGCATAAAAATTAGTTTTTAAGAGTTTACCTTAAATGCTTTATAATATAGTATAGCTATATTAGTTTAAATTCAAAATTACAAGTTAATGAAACATAATTATAACTTATTAAAGTCCCATGTTTTTATTTGTATAACTAACTGCAAATAAACATATTAAATACAGAATAAACACTATGAGATAAACTATCTGTTTTATTTTTTATTAAAATATATTATCAATAGTTTTAAATATAATAACATTTATATTTATCGGTTAGTTATATTAATAGTTAAAAAATTTAGATATTTTATAAAATAAAAATAAGTGCTTATCTGCAGTTAGTTACACGAATTCAAGCATTGAGCTTTTATAAGTTGTACCAAAACATTATGAAATTGTAAATTAAGTAATTGGCTTTAATTAGTTGTATTTTGTGTTTAAAATGTTGTAATTAAGAGTTTTTTATGTCTCTTTTATAATATAGTATATATAGATATAGATATAGATATATATAACTGCAAATAAACATATAAAATACAGGATAAACATTATGAGATAAACTACCTGTTTTATTTTTTATTAAAATATATTATCAATAATTTTAAATATAATAACATTTATATTTATCGGTTAGTTATATCAATTATCTGCAGTTAGTTACACGAATTCAAACATTGAGCTTTTATAAGTTGTACCAAAGCATTATGAAATTGTAAATTAAGTAATTGGCTTTAATTAGTTGTATTTTGTGTTTAAAATGTTGTAATTAAGAGATTTTTATATCTCTTTTATAATATAGTATAGATATCGAGAAAGTGGGATTTAAGCATCGTGGGTTAAAAATCATCAAATTTGGGAAATTTGGGGTTGTTCGCGATTGTGCCTGCGAGAGTGACAGAGTGTCACAATCGCGGAGGGCACTATCGCCGAAGGCCTTAGGGCCTCGGTACATTTCTCGCGATTGTGTCCGCGATAGTGACATGGTCACAATCGTCGGGGCACTATCGCCAAATCTGTACCGAAGGTGATGAGGCGCTCGCGACCTTGCCCGCGATAGTGACAGATGTCACTATCGCCGGGGCACTATCGCCGACGGGGGTTTCGGGTATAAAAAGCCAAGTCGCGATTTTCAGTCATTTTTATCTGATTTCTAGGGTTTGGGAGCGATTCTCTCTACTGATTTCGGTAAGTGTTTCTCATCTAGACTTCTCTCCTCATTTATGGTAGTTCATAGTCATTAATGTTAATCCTTAACACTTTTAGGAAGTGTTGGTAAGAAGCTCTCAAGTGATTATACAACTCATCTTCATCTCCTTCGTTTTAGGGTTTGGTTTTCTTTTAAGAAAACCACTAAGGTGAGTTCTTACCCATTTTACTAAACTTTATACATGTCAAAAGGTTGATTTTGAATACCTAATATCTCCTCTTTCATATATTTAATTTGTGGAATTTCTTGCTAAACCTAACTTTGGAGATATAAGTATTTGTGGTGATTTTTGGGGAAATAACGATTTATGAGCTTTAATAATGTTCTTTAGTTGTTTTACTTGGGTTATACCTTTAAAAGAATAACATTGCTATACAAAACTATGAATTGGGAAAATATGGGCATTGTGACTACCTGCTGATAAGTTTGCATATTAAACTCATTTCATATTTGAGGATTTGAAATAAAAAGGGAATCATCTATATTTTTACTAGTGGTTTCTTGGTAAGCAATGGAAGTAGTTTTGGTGGAAATTACCCCTCATGTCACTTATTGTATGTTAACTATTGTTAAGATTTCTGGTTGGGCCTTATGCGCATTATTTGGCTTATTTGGTGCATTGGGAGTCATGACCCCGTATTTGGTTATTATTGTTCCGGCGTTGGGACGACTAGTTTTCCACGTCGAGGCACGTTAGGTACCGGGTGCGGTATAAGTCCTTCGTGCTGCACGTTAGGTACCGGGTGCGGTATAAGTCCTTCGTGCTCAAGTATTACGATATTGGATGAGGAGCTCGACATAGGAACCCGACGAGGTTGAACTCGAGTTTCCGTAGGTGTATGTTTAAAGCCACTGAGCCTGACATCCCTTGCGTATACTTTATGTGTTTATTGGCTTTACTGACCCATCGAATGACTTACTTTTGTGTTTCGTCATTCGGGTTAGTAGGCGGGTCTCTCCCGTTAACCCAAGAGGTATTGGTTGTATTTCAAAGAGCATTATTGTTATCATTATCATTATTGTTGTCGTATAAAATGAAACATTTTACTTATTTTTATATTAAATCTCTTAAATTGCAAATGTTTGATCTCACTAGGCTTTAGCCTAACACTTTTTCTTAAAATGACATGTATAACAGGTCAGGTCTCCGGTGGGGTTCGTCGGGACTGAGCGGATAGCTTTGGGCCAAGAGCGGTCTTTTTGGGAGATGTATAGACCGGCATTTTGAAATAGTGATCATACCTTTTGGAAAAATAGCAACACCCGACATTAATCTTTCTTACTTAAGTTAGATTATTAGGTTGTTAGTCTATCCTTCATTTGATTCATTGTAATGATTATAGTACTGTTTCCCCGTCCTATCGGGATGATACTTTGGGATTTATTTTAGCAGGTTTTATATCCAGGTTTTTATCTAATTATAGCAGTCATATTGCAGAAATTTCGAATTTTTATTCCGCTAATTTTTAGGGTGTTACAAGTTGGTATCAGAGCTTTAGTTTAACTGAACTAGGTATGGATGTAGGGTACTGATATGTATTGAGTTTTCAATACATATTGCGTATTTTTCTTTTCTTTTAGGATTTAAATTTTCTTTATCCCGAATAATTGAGTCATTTTCTTATCTTCTTTTATATTTTCTCTCATACATGGAACTAAGTATAGTATTTAACTAATTGTTGCTATTTTGCGTAAAATGACCTAAAATCTTGTGTTTATTGTAATGTCAGGTTGAATGCTGAAGCATTGGGACTGAATGGAATATGAAGATTAAAGAACACTTTTTGGAAGCAAAGGAAATCTTTGACTTATTGTTCTTTCCAAATCTTTGTATTATTTGAAGAAATCATATTTTTGTTGGCTGGACTTAGAAACAAGTGGATTGGACAAAACCATGGGTATAACTTTAGTTGGTAGTCCTTATATATAGTATTTTAAGTTTTCATTTTTTTTACCACTTTGCCATCATGGATTGGTATAAAATGGTGGTGTGTTCTCATGTTTGGGAGGATCTTTTGGTTGTAATTCATCCAAGGAAAGAATTGCTATATTGAAATTCTCTCTACAAAGTTTAATATTAAGTCTTCATAATTTTATAATTTGTATTCTCCATTATTAATTGTTTGTCCTTATATTTCGTTACTTATTATATTTACTTTATGCGTTTTACATTTCCGTCATTTAATTTCTGTCATTTATATACCGTCATTTACATTATGTCTTTAATTTATGTCATTTACTTTTATTGCAATTTATATTACGTAATGAGTAGCTAATTTTATAGTTTGGGTGTGAGACGAAGAGAGAGGTTGTAAACCAAAAACTAGTGGACTTTGTTCTTCACTAACATTGTTCCACTATGTCATTTTAAGTTTTATAAATCCAAAAGCACTTCTTGACGAATTGATCACTTCTTAAAGTGTGAAAGTGCCATGGACTTAGGAATAAGCCATGAAAAAGCACGTCAGTTTGAATGATACGGGAAGTATACTTGGAAGAGTTACTAGCAAGGGAACTTGCTATATTTGTTTTTCAAACCGATTGATTCTTGACGGGTTGATCACTAGTCAAAGTGTTAAAGTGTAGTGGACTCAGGAATGAGCCACTAAGAACACGTCAACTTGAATGATATGGGAATCGACTCGGAAGGGTGATTTTTAAACAAAGGCATTTGTTTTTCCATATACTTTAAAGAAACCATTTGACACTCACACTGGTCCGGACATTTGCATAGGCATATGTTGATTGAAGGCTAAACAAAAGTGCAATGGTAGATATCCGGAAGGATCATCTTTAAAGTACATGGTGGAACTTGTTGTTGATGAACTAATGCTATAGCATCCCTATAGCATTGGCCTCCAGAATTTGTGTTTACTCCTCACTTTAAGTCTTGCACCCATTCTATCTTTATATATCTTGTTAATCATATCACTGTTAACCAACTCAAACAAAGTCTTCAAATTCTCCATCTGAAATCTCTTCTTTTACTACACTTTTATTACGCTTTTACACCAATCTCTGTGGGACGATATTCGGTATTTTACCATTTTATTACTTGAAAAGACGATATTGGATCCCGTTGTATACTTGCTTTGAGATTCAATTATCACGTGTCTTAGAGGTGTGAAAACATCCGTATCAGGTACCTAGACTTAAGCTGTGAAATTAGGCAATGATTTTGTGAGATGGGGTAGAACTATTAAGATAAGATAGTTATAGAGTCGACGGAAGCTACACAAGTTAAGAGTTATGGTAATGGGAATGAAAATTTTTATGTATTGCATGTTCATAATTTCGCCTAGCTAACATTATTATGAAGATGTTTTACGTGATTATGCTTGTTTTTCGTTGTTATGATAATCGATGAATGTAGTGGTACGTTTTCTTGCTTATAACCGTGTAGTCTTATCTTATCTATATTCTCGCGTGTGTGGCAGACTATGGTTAATACGCGTAATCGGCCGGAGGGGCAAGATACGGCAGCGTCTACGGCCGATCAACCGAGGGTAACGAATAACGATTTGCCCCCACCGCTTATAAATGCGTTGGGTGGAGGACCGGAGCATGTACCTCGACGTAACATAGCTGCAACTCATCCAATCATGGAAGAGGTAACTTCGGAAACCAGAATGATGGAACGGATGATGCAAGCAATGAATACAGTTATGGCTCAGTAGCAAGAGGCCTTCCTGAAACTATTGGATGACAGAGATGCTAACCACCGTAGGCCGGAGACGGTGGAGGAGAATGTGATCGTGGCGGGATCCGGAGGTTCGGGACCCCGTATACCTACCAATAAGACGGAAATCCCGACCGCAAGACCTGACGCAAAGTCTTGTACATTCAAGGCATTTCTCGGATGTCGACCGCCGGAGTTCAAAGGCACCGACGACCCGGTAGAATGCATGAACTGGATTAGGGAATTGGAGCAAGCCTTCCGATCGAGCGGGTGCGGGGAGAACCAAAAAGTCGTATTTGGATCTCAAATGCTTAGAGGGGCGGCCCTCACATGGTGGAATGTATATTCCGCTTCCATTGAAGCCACCGTATTGGCTCAACTAAGCTGGGAGACCTTCAAGAAGAAGGTTATGGAAGAATTTTGCAACGAACGAGCTATGGACCAAATCATCGATGAGTTCCGAAGTTTGAAAAAGGGGAATTTATTGGTGAAGGATTACAACAAGCTGTTTATGGACAAGCTAGGTTTTGTGGGACATCTGGTCCCCACCGAAAGAGAGAAAATCAAGGCGTACATCAAGGGTTTGCCTACAGATATGATGAATATGGTTCGAGTGTCCAAGGCCTCTACCCTTCGAGAGGCTATAGAGGAGGCACAACTTGTGAAGGATTCCTACGGTTTGGGTAAAGCGGAGAGAAGCGGAGCAATTGAGAAGAGGAAATGGGAAGGAGGTCCCACGTTTTCGAAGAGGCCGAGCCACTTCAACAACAATCAACGGGGAGGTGGTCCGAGACAGGATTCCCCGTGGTGTTCAAGATGCCGAAGTAAGCACACCGGACCTTGCAACTCGAAGTCCGAACCGTGCTACAAATGTGGTAAGCCCGGCCACCGTTACAATGACTGTCCAATTAAAGAGCGTATCTGTTTCGGGTGTAAAGAGTCGGGCCATGTTAGAAGTGAATGTCCGAAGGCAATGGTGAACTTTAGTGGAGGCAAGAAAGTGGACACTCCCAAGGCAACAGGGAGAGCTTTTCAGATGACCACTGAAGAGGCGAAGGCGTCAACGGATGTAGTGTCGGGTACGTTTCTCCTAAACTCCGTGCCTACGCGTGTACTATTTGATTCGGGAGTTAGTTACTCTTTTGTGTCAAGTTTGTTTTGCCCAAAACTATCCATGCCCACTACTAGCTTAGAAGATGCTTTAGTGGTAGAGCTAGCTGATGGTGAACAAGTAGTGGTTCGGGATATTCTAAGGAAGTGCAAGCTCGAAATCGAAGGAAGAGAATTTCCGATCGATCTTATGCCTATGGTCATCGGGGGATTCGATGTTGTAGTCGGTATGGATTGGTTGTCAACTAATCATGCTGAAATTCTTTGTGCAAAGAAGTTGATCTGAATCCCGGATTCGGATGGTCAGGCGGTGACCGTGTATGGTGAAAGAAGAAAGGGTGAAGTCGCAATCATCAGTATGGTGAAGGCACGAAAATGTTTGGCGAAAGGATGCTCATCCTTTTTGGCATATGTGTTAGATGCCAAACTTGAGAAGAAGACGCTAGAAGATGTCGAAGTGGTAAGGGAGTTTTCCGACGTATTTCCGGACGACTTGCCTGGTTTACCTCCCGATCGTCAAGTGGAGTTTAAGATTGATCTGACACCGGGAGCGGCTCCGATAGCCCGAGCCCCATACCGTTTGGATCCGTCAAAGATGAAGGAAATGATGAGCCAATTGCAAGATCTTTTGGAAAAGGGATTTGTAAGACCGAGTTCCTTGCCTTGGGGAGCCTCGGTCTTATTCGTGAAGAAGAAGGATGGTACTATGCGAATGTGCATCGACTATAGGGAGTTGAATAAGGTGACCGTGAAGAACAAATACCCACTCCCTAGAATCGATGATTTATTCGACTACCTGCAAGGAGCGGGTTGCTTTTCGAAGATTGATCTCCGTTCGGGTTACCATCAATTGAAGGTCAAAGAGGAAGATATTCCTAAAACTACTTTTAGGACACGTTATGGACACTATGAGTTTCTAGTGATGCCATTCGGTTTGACGAACGCTCCAGCGGTGTTTATGGATTTAATGAATCGCGTGTGCCGGCCCTTCTTAGACAAGTCGGTTATCGTGTTCATTGATGACATCCTTATCTACTCAAAGGATGAGGTCGATCATGCTCGACACCTTCGGGACGTTTTAGAGATCTTGAGGAGAGAGAAACTTTATGCAAAGTTTTCCAAGTGTGAGTTTTGGTTGAAGGAAGTGCAGTTTTTGGGGCACATAGTTTCGAAGGACGGAGTAAAGGTGGATCCGGCCAAGATTGAAGCTATGATGAATTGGGAACCTCCCAAAAGTCCATCCGAGATTCGAAGTTTTCTAGGCTTGGCGAGATATTACCGAAGGTTCATACAAGACTTCTCCAAGATTGCTTATTCGTTGACAATGTTGACCAAGAAGAATGTAAAGTTTGTATGGACCAAAGAACAAGAGAAGGCATTTAGGACTTTGCAAAAGAAGTTATGCGAAGCTCCGATCTTATCTTTGCCGGAGGGATCGGAGGACTTTGTGGTCTTTAGCGATGCATCCAAAATGGGGCTTGGATGTGTACTAATGCAAAGAGGGAAGGTGATCGCGTACGCGTCTAGGCAATTGAAAATGCACGAGAAGAACTACCCCACTCATGATTTGGAGTTGGCGGCGGTAGTGTTCGCGCTAAAATTATGGAGACATTACCTTTACGGCACAAAGTGTACCTTATACACGGATCATAAGAGTCTGAAGTATGTTTTTGATCAGAAAGAACTCAACATGAGTCAACGAAGGTGGTTAGAGCTACTTAAGGATTACGACTGTGAATTACTCTACCACCCGGGTAAAGCAAACGTGGTGGCTGACGCCTTGAGTCGAAAAGAGTATAGCGGGAGACTTCAATCCAAACTTACAAGAATTGAGTTGGTGTCAAGTCTCATGGAAAAGATTAAAGAGGCGCAAACCGAAGCATTAAAAGGAGGGATCAAGCAACAGTTATTGTTGACCGAAGATAGCCGAGGGATCAAGTGCTTCAACGGGCGAGTTTGGGTACCAAAGTTTGGTGGTTGCCGAGAGCTACTTTTGGAGGACGCACACAAATCCAAGTATTCTATCCACCCGAGAAGCACCAAGATGTACCGGGATTTGAAGCTACACTTTTGGTGGTCAGTTATGAAATTGGATGTAGCACATTATGTGGAACGATGCGTAACTTGTTCACAAGTGAAGGCCGAGCATCAACGACCCTATGGAAGTCTTCAATCGCTTGAGATACTCGAATGGAAATGGGACAAGATTACCATGGACTTCGTGACCAAACTACCTAAGACCTTGAGAGGGAACGATACTATTTGGGTTATTGTTGACCGTTTGACTAAGAGTGCTCACTTTCTAGCAATGCGGGAAACCTTGCCTATGGATAAGTTGGCAAAACTCTACATAGACGAGGTAGTCTCTAGACACGACATACCTTTGTCGATAGTGTCCGATCGTGATAGTCGGTTCACGTCGAGATTTTGGGGAGCCTTGCATCAAGAGTTGGGCACACGGATAAATTTGAGCACGACTTACCACCCACAAACAGACGGACAAAGTGAAAGAACGATTCCAACGCTTGAAGACATGCTTAGATCATGCGTGATCGATTTTGGCGGTAGTTGGGACACCCATCTACCTTTGGTGGAATTTGCGTACAACAATAGTCACCATTCTAGTATCGGCATGGCACCATTTGAAGTTGTGTACGGACGGAAGTGTAGGACCCCCGTGTGTTGGTTAGAGGCGGGGGAGAAGCAGTTTGCCGGCCCGGAAATTGTGCAAGAGACGGCCGACAAAGTCAAATCAATTCGAGAGCGGTTAAAAGCGGCACAAGATCGTCAGAAGAGTTACGCCGACAAAAAGAGAAGACCGGTAGAGTTCCAAGTGGGAGATCGTGTGATGTTGAAAGTGTCTCCCTGGAAAGGGTTGATTCGGTTTGGGAAGCGTGGGAAGCTAAGTCCCCGTTTCCTAGGATCGTTTATTATTCTCGAGCGCATCGGGCTCCAAGCTTACAAATTGGACTTACCGCCGGAGATGGATGGGATTCATCCCACATTCCACGTATGTTATCTACGGAAGTGCTTAGCGGAAGAGGAAAGCGTCATTCCTTTTTCCGAAATTCGAGTGGATGATAATCGTTGCGTCGAGGAGCCCGAGGCTATTTTGGAAAGGATAATCAAGAAGCTATGACATAAGGAGGTAGCGATGGTAAAGGTTCAATGGAAACACCACCGCGGCACCAATGTGACTTGGGAAGCGGAAGAAGACATGAGGCGTAGATACCCTCATTTGTTTAGTTAGTAGGATTTCGGGGACGGAATCATTCCCAAGTTGGGGAGGATTGTAACACCCCGAATTCTAAGAACCCATGTAGTATTCTCCTTGCTTTGAAACGTATATATATTTTGATTTTTAATAGATTAATATCGAGAAAGTGGGATTTAAGCATCGTGGGTTAAAAATCATCAAATTTGGGAAATTTGGGGCTGTTCGCGATTGTGCCTACGAGAGCGACAGAGTGTCACAATCGCGGAGGGCACTATCGCCGAAGGCCTTAGGGCCTCGGTACATTTCTCGCGATTGTGCCCGCGATAGTGACGTGGTCACAATCGTTGGGGCACTATCGTCCAATCTGTACCGAAGGTGGTGAGGCGCTCGCGACCTTGCCCGCGATAGTGACAGATGTCACTATCGCCGACGGGGGTTTCGGGTATAAAAAGCCAAGTCGCGATTTTCAGTCATTTTTATCTGATTTCTAGGGTTTGGGAGCGATTCTCTCTACTGATTTCGGTAAGTGTTTCTCATCTAGACTTCTCTCCTCATTTATGGTAGTTCATAGTCATTAATGTTAATCCTTAACACTTTTAGGAAGTGTTGGTAAGAAGCTCTCAAGTGATTATACAACTCATCTTCATCTCCTTCGTTTTAGGGTTTGGTTTTCTTTTAAGAAAACCACTAAGGTGAGTTCTTACCCATTTTACTAAACTTTATACATGTCAAAAGGTTGATTTTGAATACCTAATATCTCCTCTTTCATATATTTAATTTGTAGAATTTCTTGCTAAACCTAACTTTGGAGATATAAGTATTTGTGGTGATTTTTGGGGAAATAACGATTTATGAGCTTTAATAATGTTCTTTAGTTGTTTTACTTGGGTTATACCTTTAAAAGAATAACATTGCGAGACAAAACTATGAATTGGGAAAATATGGGCATTGTGGCTACCTGCTGATAAGTTTGCATATTAAACTCATTTCATATTTGAGGATTTGAAATAAAAAGGGAATCATCTATATTTTTACTAGTGGTTTCTTGGTAAGCAATGGAAGTAGTTTTGGTGGAAATTACCCCTCATGTCACTTATTGTATGTTAACTATTGTTAAGATTTCTGGTTGGGCCTTATGCGCATTATTTGGCTTATTTGGTGCATTGGGAGTCATGACCCCGTATTTGGTTATTATTGTTCCGGCGTTGGGACGACTAGCTTTCCACGTCGAGGCACGTTAGGTACCGGGTGCGGTATAAGTCCTTCGTGCTGCACGTTAGGTACCGGGTGCGGTATAAGTCCTTCGTGCTCAAGTATTACGATATTGGATGAGAAGCTCGACATAGGAACCCGACGAGGTTGAACTCGAGTTTCCGTAGGTGTACGTTTAAAGCCACTGAGTCTGACATCCCTTGCGTGTACTTTATGTGTTTATTGGCTTTACTGACCCATCGAATGGCTTACTTTTGTGTTCCGTCATTCGGGTTAGTAGGCGGGTCTCCCCCGTTAACCCAAGAGGTATTGGTTGTATTTCAAAGAGCATTATTGTTATCATTATCATTATTGTTGTCGTATAAAATGAAACATTTTACTTATTTTTATATTAAATCTCTTAAATTGCAAATGTTTGATCTCACTAGGCTTTAGCCTAACACTTTTTCTTAAAATGACATGTATAACAGGTCAGGTCTCCGGTGGGGTTCGTCGGGACTGAGCGGATAGCTTTGGGCCAAGAGCGGTCTTTTTGGGAGATGTATAGACCGGCATTTTGAAATAGTGATCATACCTTTTGGAAGAATAACAACACCCGACATTAATCTTTCTTACTTAAGTTAGATTATTAGGTTGTTAGTCTATCCTTCATTTGATTCATTGTAATGATTATAGTACTGTTTCCCCGTCCTATCGGGATGATACTTTGGGATTTATTTTAGCAGGTTTTATATCCAGGGTTTTATCTAATTATAGCAGTCATATTGCAGAAATTTCGAATTTTTATTCCGCTAATTTTTAGGGTGTTACAATTATATTATATATTAATCGTTTATTTAAAATTAAAATTTATATTTTAGTTAACATTAAAATAAAATAAAGAATTATATATTATATTATTAACTAAAAAATTATGGATGTATATAATAATTTATAAAGTAATTAATAAATGTTGTAGTGTGGACCACTTTTGAAAGTGTAGGTGAATTGCATGTATGTAAAAAGTAATTGCAAAAGCTGATGTGGTACAATTGAAAGTGTAAATGAATTGCAGGGATGTAGATGGTCTAACATTTTATTGATTAAAAACCCAATTGGTTAAAACACTCTCATTTCAGACCTCGACCCGAATGCCAACATGGATTGTCTAATTTATTTGGACTATGGGTTTTTAAGGCATGAAAGCGAGTTATTCATCGGTTGAAATTCAATGCATTTAGGTAGATTAAATCTAATCCGGTCATCCAATGGATGTTGGATTTTGTCATTTGACCCAATCCAATTAACATTGGACATATGATTCAATCCAATCCAATCCAATAGATAATTGGAGTGGATCGGTTCCATCAATTGGACATTTCTACCGGTTATCAATTGGATTTATCCAATATTTTGATACAATGAATCAACCAAATATTCATTTATTTCGTTAATTAATTAGAAACAGGTACTTATAAATAACTATCAACTAAGAAAACATTATCGTAAAATGTTGATAATTATATATAGCTATTAATTGAATGATAGTTGGATGATAATTGATTGAGTAACTAGATAATCATTGGATTGGATTAAATCGGATCCGTTTTATTGGATTGTGGACTGTCATCCAATAACTGATTGATCCAACTTGGAAATTGAATTTTTTGATCCAATCTGATTCAATTACAGTATCTGATTATGGTAGGTTGTTCCTAATTAGATCAGTCATTTTAAATTGAATCAGATGATTTATACACACCATTTAAGTCTAAATCTGTAATAAATGGAGTTTATGGACTAATTTCTTAACAAAACCAAACCATAGGAGCCAATCCATAATTCACTCTATCATTTATTTATTTCCGAGTAAATTACGTTTTTCATCCCCACAGTTTATTAAACGTTGCTATTCTTGTCCTTATGGTTTAGAAACTACGATTTTCGTCCCTGTAGTTTTTAACTCATTGCTATTTTCGTTCTTATGATTTAAAATTTGTTATTGTTTTGGTCCTTGTGGTTTATAATTATTTACTATTTTAGTTCTTTATACTTAAAGTTAACGGTGAGAAGCGTGAGAAGTGGATCTGAACCGTTGATCTCTTTTAATCTCAAGCCCTCCCATGAATTGCGGCTTAGAATATAATTGATCTGTTGCATCTCGGTGCATCTTATTCTAATGCATGTTCATTTATCATCCAATTGTTGATAACCATTTCTTACACTTCTTACCCTTAACTCAACTTCTCACCGGAACCCAACCCATGCATGCCAGGGTGTAACACCCTAAAAATAGGGATAACAAAAACTTTCCAAAAGAGGACAAGTGGTATATAGATTGCCATAGCAAGAGCCTTCCAGAACGGGGAATAGTACAAATAAACCTGTTTAATCACAATTGTAATTTAACGGATAAATAAACAACAACCAACTAATCTAATTTCTACATCTAGAAAAGAGATTACAAAAAGGGTGTCATCTATAAACCCAAGGCTTCTCAAAATCATCCAAGTGCCGTATCCCCAAGCTCTCGCCCAAAGCATCTAAACTTGCCTAGGAGCAGCACCGCTAACACCTGAGATACACATCGACACCAAACAAGTGTTAGGCCAAAAAGCCTAGTGAGTTGAACAAGTAAAAACATGCCAGAAACATTTACAGTTCTTATCAGCAGATAAACAGTTAATCACGTAAATGTGGAGTCAACGGGAGCGACCCATATCTCCAATCCGGTTCACCCAAAGAGGCAATGCACCCTGAAGCCACTTTCACTGGCAACCCAAAGGTCCGACACGCACCGGGGACTACCTCTTAGGAAATTCCCCGACGGCGGAGGTCTAGATGCATAGGAGACTACCGCCTTAGGAAATTCTCCAAATGTCACCCACCTACATACCTATAGTGAATCACAGACTTGGTTCGTCTACATAATGCATTTAGGAGGTCTCAAGATGTGTTTCAATCCGTCACATTTCGGATATCCACCAAGAACACATTATCACCATCCTAATCATGTAAATCCAACACATGACATAATATCCATCCAAATACTTCATGAGAAAATAAGGTCGCCAAAAAGGCATTCCAAGAAGGAATCATCAACATACCAAGATGTACACATATAGAACATGGTAACTTTCATATGCATAAATCCATGGGTAAACCCCCCCCCCCCCCAAATACTTGAAACATTAAATATGAACATTTGGGAGATGCATTAATATTAATAAGTACAAGATAATGATGTGTATCTAGTTTTAACAAAGGTTAGTAAACTCACAATCTAGGTTTTGTACCAAAACCTAGAAAAGATGAAAACCCTAGATTTGAGGAGATGAGACTTGAAGTGGAGAGGAGTAGCTTGATGAGAATCTTCACTAGATAAGCTTGGATGAAGCTTAATGATTAATAAATGACCCTAACAACCCAAACCTTAGGAAATAAATGAAGTGGGTGATGAAACCCTAAAAATCGCCTCCAAGAATAGTTCTCCCATTTTTTGTAAAGTGAATGTGGGAAATGAGGTATTAATTCCTATAAAATAGCAGACTGGACCACGCGGGCGATAGTGCCAAGGGCACTATCGTGAGTCACAATCGCGAGGCTTTCCCCGCTCTCGGTACAACTTTGGCGATAGTGCCAAGGCACTATCGCATGGCACAATCGCTGGCATCCCCCAGCCTACGGTACCTCTTCGGCGATAGTGCCTACCGCGATAGTGCCAAGGGCACAATCGTGGGGCACTCAAAACAGTCCGAAAACTTAACCGAAAACGATAACGAGCACCAGGTTTGAACGATTAACGAAGGTAACTTAATTATATGACATTTAGACATAATAATGATCATAAAATGTACACAAATACACCTATTCTCATATAGCGAAATAAATGTATTTAAGAAGATGAGATACTTACCTTGCGAATTTCCGGGTGTTACACAGGGACCCAAATTTTTTAGTATATACCATATATTAGAAGTTAAAAAATTGTAAATAAAAAAGACAAAATTTTAGTATATAATAGGACCCAAAAAGAATTTAACATTATATTAAGGGCCCAAACATGTATTAATTAATAATATTTGAGAAGAAAATTTGTAAAGAGTTATTTAGTCTTTCATTGTTTTATCTAGTATTAATATATAAAAAACTACTTTTGCTTATAAACATTGTTGTATACTCAGGGCCTGTTCGTTTACAACTTAATGGGCTGTATAAGATATATAACTTATTCGGTAAGCCATATATAGCTGTTCGGTTATGGCTTAATCGGACAACCTACAACTTATTCGCTCAGACAAGAAAATGAACTGGTCTAGCTTCAGCTCTACTTTTTCCATATTTACCCTTCTTCTTAAAAACCCGTCAGCCCCAACAAAAGAAAGTGGCTAGAACATCTTTCAGGCTTCCAGCACTGTTGAAAAGCTTGAACATCATTGATTCTTCCTTCAACACGTCACGATTTTCCAACCACCAACGTTTTCTCTCTATCGATTACTCCAGTTAACGCCTTTAACCCATCAACACTCTCATATTCTTCAAATATCGATTTATCTCTGTATCGATCTGTGGTTTCCTTTTTCGATCTGTGTTCTTCTAGCCCACGGTTTCTCCCTATAGTGTGGGTAAATCCAAGGATGGTGATGGCTTTGATGATGAAGATTTTGGCTATGTAGGGCATGGTGGTGTTCTTTTTCTACTCGGTGTTCCTCTCTCGCTTTGGTGATGAAAGCTTTTGGCTTTGATTTGGTTTTGTTGATTCCGTTTTGTGTTGCTTTGTTCTATATCTGACATTGGATCCCAATTTCTTAAGAAATGAATTGATGTTCTTTGAATAGTTGAATCTATTGATTTGGGTTTTTGGGTGCAGATTTTGGTTGCCTGTAATTTGTGAATAAATTAATTGGGGGTAAAATGGTCATTTTTTAAATTCAGACTGTTTATTCAGCCTAATAACCGAACAACAATTTATCTTATATCGTACAAACAACTTTACCAATACAACAACTTTATCCATACAGGTCTTAATGGAAAATGAACCGAACAACACCTCACTTACTCATCTTCTACATACTATTTTCATTATTCCATTTGGATGAATTTTATTATTGTGTTAGAATATAATAGATTTCTTGTTATTAAATAAGAAAACTCCTACATTTTGAAAGCAATTACCAAACTATATGAGACGATCCAACATATATCTATATTTAGGATTTCAAATAAACTTTTTTTCATACATTATTGACTATTTATTATCTAATATTGGGTGTATGAATCTTAAGTACATTCTTATCTCTAAAACAAGAATAAGATTTCAAATTATAACCTACATGGACTTTTGATTATAAGATTGATGATTCATAAAAGGTTTGTTTCATCCCTAAAAGTTTAAAATGATGATGAAAATCATTAACATCATATCTATTGATTTATGTTGATTTACTTAAAGTGTTACTCTGAATGGTCAACATAGTGACATAAAATGATTTCAATCTATATACTAAAGGTATATTATAAGATGCATTTGATGGTGAAACTGATTGACGATGTTATGTAAAAATGATATGGTAGATAATATTAATTTAGAAATGATTATTGATTGATCTTATGCTAAAAATAGCCGAAAAAACGGTTTTATATGAATTATTAATATTTTTTAATTTCAATATTATTTTTAATGATATAAAAACATATTGAAAATAATTTTATAGTTATTGGGGGTCATTTTTATATCTAGCACGAGCCTTAAAACTTAAAAGATGTGAGGTACGGGGCTGTTTATAAATCACATGGAATAAAGTCATAATTTACTATTTTTTTCCAAAGCTGGTCCACGTGGTGGATCCAGATCCCGATCCTGACCCGGTAGCGATTCGATAAGAATTTGTGGACTCGTTTCGTTACTTCAGTTGACAAAAAATTTGGGGATCTTTTGCTTCACGGTTTTCCATGAATCACAAAATGAAATCTCGTAGTTCGTGTTTACAGATTCTCATATGAAATAATAATAATTCAACGATAGAATTCGGATTCGATTTCTACATTCATACATACCTTGATCTCATCATTGTTACGTAAAACGTCAAATCGGAGAAGTTTGAAGACCTCTCCGGCGACCATGGGGACGGCGACGAGCTCGTCAACATCGGTATTTTTCTCTCTCTAACATTCGAATTATTCAAATATACAACGACTTTAACTTGAAGTAAAACGAGCGTTTGCTTTTTACTCGATTGTTTTTATGATTATTGTACATGTATGAGACTGAAAATGTGAATCTGGATTAGGAGAAATAGAGATCGAGCTCGCTGACGGTGGGAGAAAAGTTATGTGCGGCGTTGATTCCGTTTGCGATTTTAGTTGAGGTTGTGATCTACACGTTATCGTCTTGTTTCGATGCTCACGGAAGCCGTCCGGTTAAGCCTCCCCAGACTTTTGACGACATCCGTCGTCTCGCTCGTAATTCTCCATGTCCGTTTGTTGCATCATTTTTTCTACTTATTTTTGTTAGGTTTTGAATGTTGAGATCGGTTTTGGAGTTTCTGATACTTGGAATTGTTTCAGTTTCGGTTAATGAAGTGGAAGCATTGCGAGAATTGTTCAATAAGTTGAGCAGTTCGATTATAGACGATGGACTCATACACAAGGTACATTATCTAGCTCCTTCAATTACTCGAAATCTTCATATTTATCACCTGATTTTACCAAATTTAATTCCAGTTAACTCGTCTAAACACATTGATAGAGTATGAAAAGCAAAGCACAAAGATAAATGGAAGTACATAGAAGGCATTTAAACTGTAGGTAGTAATTGATATAACAAGCAACAGAATTTGCCGATAATGGAACTACATCGTATGAATTAGTAGATAAAATGGAAGCTAGGGAATATTTAATGTCGTTGTCGAGCTGTACATTCTTTTTATTCTTTGAGAACTGCTCAATCAATGGACCAAAAGCAGAATTCCTCTATCCTTAGAAACGTATTTTGTTGTTTGAAAAAGTTGTCTGTTATGATTAATTTGCGTGTATGGTTTTGGCTGAATTGTTATATCTAAACACTTTGATAAATATGTGGAATGCTTGATTTTCAATATAATGACTTAAAGAAATGAATATGAACTATAATCCAAAAAATTAATTGAAGTATACATCAGTTATATATAATTTGCCTGTATCAATACTTCAATAGTAATTATTAACAAATAATAAACAGTCTAAAAGAATATATATTGACGACTTTTTACTAGAATAATGAAAACAAAAAACTTTTTAATGGAAAATTATCGCAGGAATATACGGAATCTCTCTCAATTCTTTTCAACAAAAATTCTTTAATGACAAGGGTATATGTGGGAAAAAATGACTGAATGCATATGACATATATTAGTTGGCTTGACTGAATAAACTCTGAGCCATTAAGCCACAACCGAACAACAATCTATGGCTTGCCGAATAAGCCTGTTTAGCCCTTTAAGTCACAACCGAACAACTCCTTAGTATTGCTTACATATGTACTAAAATTTCCCTGGAGACAACTCTGACTGCTGCATTGGTTGATACTTGATAGAATAGATTGGTTAGGTACGTAGATGCGATATAAAATTATGTAAATGAAAAGGAATTTCACAGGGTATAACCGATATACACACCTCATATTTTCTTTGTTTTTGTCTTTAAAGGAGGAGCTCCAACTGGCTTTGCTTGAATCATCAGGTGGAGATAATCTTTTCTTGAACAGGGTAAATCCTTACTCTTTTCTTCTTAAGGCTAGGTGGCTCTACATTAAAACTTGGGAACGTAAACTGGTACTATAATCTATTGACAGTCGATTGAAGGTTTCGACTTGCAATCCTTTTCTTGGAAAGTAGAATTGTAGACTACCAACTTATAATTCCACTGGATTCAGTATTGTACCTAAGCCAAGCCTAAGGAACATATTCTGTTGATATTCATATGAATGCATGCTCAGACCAAATGCATGATGAGTCTGACCCAACATTACTTAGAGTCATATGCAATAATAAGTTTCAAGCCATAATATGCTCCAATTTAACCTTTCTATCTAGGTTTTCGATCTATTTGACGAGAAGCAAAATGGTGTTATTGAATTTGAGGAGTTTATCCATGTATTGAGCATCTTCCATCCTTCTGCTTCAATTGAAACAAAAATTGATTGTAAGTTATGAGAACTTGATTCCAGATGGATCATTTGTCTTGGCAGGTGTCTTTATCTAGTTTCTAGTACTACCTTTTCTCACCTTTTCCTTTATGCAGTTGCCTTCAGATTATATGATTTGAGACAAACCGGGTTCATAGAACGGGAAGAAGTAAGTGATTGACCTCTTTCCATTCAGAAAATCTTTCTCATACTCATTAACATCTAATATTTGTTGGAGTCCCACATTGGCTAGGCTTGAATTATTTCTCATCACAAGTTGGAACCTCCCTCTTTTGGAGGGTAATCGAAATAGGGTTCCACATATGCTCACATGGTACAGAGCAATCTGTACTCGTGTGGCACAAAGAAATGGGGTTCAACATTTCGAACCGGACTTGACACTCTGGGGTAATCTGTACTTGTCTGGCCTCCTCACCCATCTAGCCCCTCTTGACACTTAGGGGTTGTTTGGTTGGTTTTCTATTAAATCTTGCATGGATAAAGTTGTCTGTGTGGATTAATCTGTTTATATAGATTGGGATGTTTATATAGATTGGGAAGGGTTTTTTTTGGGATGGTTTTTTCTTAGATGGAAGGAGCGTAGTTTTTAATTGGGAGCGGCAGGTTTCGAAAAACTTGGCTTTCTGTATAAAGCTCCCCCCTAGAAGCTTATTGAATAAGACATTTTCTATATCATTAAGCCACTACCAAAGAGTCGTGTATAGCTGACCCAATAAGCTATGAGTCCCGTTAAGCTCATTAAGCTATTAACAAACAGACCCTTAGACAATCTATGCCCGTCTGGCCTCTACTGGATAGAGGGCTTGTTGGAGTCCCACATTGACACTTGGGACAATCTATGCCCATCTGCCTCTGTTAGATGGGGTATGTTCGATTCCCACATCAGATATGTTTGGACAATTTCTTCTCGATATATGTTGTAACCCTCCTCTCCTCAAAGGCTCTTTTGGAGAGTAATCTAATGAGTTTCCACCTATTCTCACATTATCAGGTTAGAGAAATGATTGTTGCCACTTTAAGGGAAACCGGGATGCATCTTTCAGAAGAAATTCTCGAAGAGATACTTGATAAGGCAAGATTTCTAACAGTCGATTATTCATTCTTTTCGTTAGATGAACGGGGCTTTCATTTTCGCTTGTATGTTTGCCTACTCAGACTTTTGCAGACGCGGATGCCGACATGGATGGAAGAATCAACAAAGAAGAGTGGAGGAATTTCGTTATTCAACGACCCCAACTCTTGAAGAACATGACCCTTCCGAATCTAAGGTACCATTGTTGCTTTCAAGCTTTCCAACTAGTTTGAAGTATCACCAATTCACCATCACCCTTCTTATCCCTTTTACGACGTTTTGCATCTGTTTTTTTAAGTATATAATATTTATATATGGCAAATGCAACAAATAAAGTAATAAACTCACACACCCTACTCACCAAAGGTGAAATTTGAACCCTTGATCTCACCTCCATGAAAGTTAAAGGCTCGGATACTGCTAAAGTCAAAAGCTCCTTGGTAGTTCATGCCCTAAGAGCATCTCCAACAGCTATGCTAAAATAGAAAAAGGTGAGATTTTAACAAATTTTTTGTTCCAACAGGTATGCTATATCATATGTTAAAATAGAGAAAAGATGAGAGGGAAGGTAAAAATCTCCAAATTTGGAGAAATCTCTAAAACCTCATATTAAAGAGAGAGAAATAATATTTAATTCTTTTCCACCAATAGAAGACATTGAAGTTGTTTGTTTAAGTGAGAGAAATAATATTTTATTAATATAATTGATGATAAAATTGCTAAAATAGAGTAGCTGCTGGAGTTGATTGTAATTTTTTTTAGAGATTTTAACTTTTTATACTCTATTTTAGAAAAGTTATAGCATAGGTGTTGGAGATGTTTTAAAAAGGGGCAACAGTATTTATATTGGATTGTCTTTAAAAGAAAATAAAGCATCCTCTTTCAAAAAGACTTCAATCTAGTTTTTACCCATTCACTCTTTGATATTAATGAAACAGATTATAATGCAAAAATTCTTAATTTTGTCTTTATTAAAAGCTCTTAATCTACATATCATGTTTTTTTAATACTAGAAGGTAATTCTTTTATCAAGTTTTCTCTTTTTTTTTTAAATGTTTAGATGAGTGAGAACATGGTCAAAATAAGAGCACATGAGAATGGCCAACTCATATGTGATTTTGCACCGAAATCACATGAGATTACGAAACACAGTCAATACAAGGATGTGTGGGCGACTTAGCCCACGACCTAGGTCCTACGTAGTAGCATGTGATTTTACACGAGTTTAGACTTTGATGTAAATGCACATGTGATCCGGTCGTTGTTGGTTCTCTTGTTTGGTTATTGTTCTTGTTTATGAACTGCATCATTTCGTCCTAATCTTTTTTTTTTTTTTCCATTTCTTAGTGAAGTGACGACCGCCTTCCCGAGTTTTATATTCAACACAGGAGTAGATGATAGTTTCCATCAACATAACGTTGATGCGCCACGACGTCTATAACCGTTATTCTTGTTAGAGCATCTCCAACATCTATATTATTTTAGAAATTTTGGAGATTTGCAAAAAGTTTGCTCCAACAGCTATGCTAAACTCTCATCTAAAATAGAGGAGAGAAAGGAGAAATCTCTAAATCATGAAAATATATCATGTTCTCAAGTCTGAATTCTTCTATTTAAACGAAACACATGTTTCTCTTTTCTTTTTAATTTAAAAAAGGATTGAGAGGTCGTTTATTGTTTTAATATGGAAAGCACGCCATTATTCTTCTTTCTTTACCATTAAATATAAATTCATTTTGTGAGTAATCATGAGTGAAATAAATATCATCTTCTGACAATTAGGGTGTTCAGTTATTTTGTGCTCTCGAAACTCATTTAACGAAGGAAATGGAGGGAAACGGGAGGAAAGTAAAAAAAAACTCGTGTTTTTGAAACTTTCTTAGGAGAGAAAGGAAAGGAAACGGAATGAAAGAATTGATAACTTTTCTCTCAAACCTTTCCTTCCAAACGTGGGAGGAAAAGGAAGGGAAGGAAAGGAAAGAAATTAAAACTATTTAAAAAAATTAATGAAATTATTAAAATTACAAAACTACCCAATCTTTCATTATAAAAAATATATTTTTATAAAGATATATTTGTAAAAATGACATCTTTCCTTTCCTTTCTCTCTTGTTCAAGAACATGAAAAACTATTTTCTTTCCTTTTCTTTTCTTCTTCTCTCCCTTTCTTTTCCATTTTTTTCTTTTCTGTTCTTTTCTCTCCAGATTAGAGACTAGAGAGCACAACATTAAACCGTTAAACCGTTCATATTGCATTGTAAAGCACAATGTAAAACTTTAACAGTGCGGTTTGCATTTTTATCAAACCGCATTTTGTGGTGTGGTTTTACGGTTTTGAATCCTTGAACAGTAGTTCAAACCACATTGCATATTATTATATATTTTTTAAATATTATATATATACAATTATTTATTAAATGAATATAGTTAACATATGATTTATTATTTTGAATTTTCCACTTTTTCCTTACGTTACATATTTCTTATTTGGATTATTTTCTTTTATCTTTTGTCAAACATCAAGGTCGAATTTATCTTGATGCTAACTTTTCAAATGGATTTAGATTAATTACCAACCACTTTAATTTGCGTTACATTGTTTTACACATTCCGTATGTGTCGGAACTTTCTATGATATGGAATATGGAAACACCATCATCAGGTTTATTTGAAGTTATATGATTTTATAATAATTGAATTGAAATGGGCTACATACAAACAACATAAACAAATATGGTGTGGTCATTTTCCGGTATATACATTGCAATTTGCGGTTTTGTCCCAAATTGCACGAGATTGCACTGCAAACACCCCAATCACAATAACTACAAATGCAGCAACTTGAATGCTAGAGGGATCCAATTTCACAAATCACAACGCATATAACTGATCGTCAGAAAACATCGAAATAAACCACATGTACGATTCCAGATGCATACAGTCTAAGGTCCCGTTTGGTACTTCGGTTTGCGAGATTTGATAATTTCATTTCAATCCTGCGTTTGATTTAAAGGAAAGTCCAGAATTGAATCCACAAACATGAGATTTAAAAATCTCTCTGAAGATGACTGTCATTTCAAATCTAAATCACATGAATTTCATTTGTTTCTACTGTATCTCTACCCCGCTTCTTTCATCAATCTGCCCTAATCTCTCCATCACCTCCATATCTTACCGAAACAAATAAATTGTTCATAAAACAAATATATATTTACAAAAGGTTAAATTCAATTCCAAATCTCACAAATCAATTACACCACAGATTCCAAATCCTTCCACGAAATAAAATTTTTTCAAAAACATTCCATCAAACCAAACGGACCCTTATAAGAGTGTTATCCATTATAAAGACGGAATGGACTTTGCTCGGATGAATTGTTTGAGTATGGCTTTTTCTTCATCAATTCGCCTTTTCTCTTCAGGATCTTTCGTTCTCACTTTCCTTTTCTCCTCTAACATCCACTTGAAGAGCTCTCGTTGCTGATCCACGGGGATCGATTTCGCCGGCTCAGGGATGGTAGGAGATGGTGTTGATGTGTGGCTTACTGAAGCCGTTGAAATGGCGGTTGAAGCCGGTGTAGACGTACCTACCGCTTCGGGCACCTCTCCCTCTGTCTTCTCCTCCTCCTTATTTGTTCTCGTGAAAAGGTAAGCTATAAAACGTGAAGAATGGTGCGTCGTTAAAGGGAAAACTTGTTCTCGTTCAAGGTAATAGTGGGCTTGACGATTTCGTAGACCAAGGGCATGTTTACTTAGAGCATCTCCAACACCTTCCCCAAAATTTCTCCAAAATGGAGAACCAAAAGTCAAAATCTTCAAATTACAACCATATCCAACAGCTTCCCCATTTTAGAGATAAATCATTGATTATATTATTAAAATATTCTATGTATTTAATAAAATATTATTTCTCTCACCTAAACAATTCATTTCAAAGTTTCCCATTGGTGGAATGTAATAAAAAATAATTTCTCTCTCTTGATAATCATTTTTGAGGATATCTCCAAATTTGAAGAAAAATGTATTATCTCTCCTACTTCTCCATTTTGGAGAAAGTCTTGGGGAAGCTGTTGAAACTCATTTTACACCCAAAATCTCCATTTTCTTCATTTTCTCCAAAATGGAGAAGTTGTTGGACTCTTACTGCTCAAACTGGTTTACCTAAAGACTGATTTGATAGATAGTACTGATCGGGCACCTACCCGGTCAGCATTATTAACCGGGTGGTCCGGGTCGGTACAGATGATAAAGAAACCAAAACTAATAACAACTATAGTAACTACCAAAGGGTCATTGGTCGAGTGGTATATGGGTTACTTGTAAATCCTAGCCTCCCTGGAAGTAAAGGGGTTTAAACCTCACCAAAAGAGGAAAAGTGTGCTTAAGTATTTGTAGTATATAAATATGTTATGGCCTGTTTATTAACAGTTTAATGAACTTAATGAGACTCACAACTTATTTGGTCAGCTATACATAACTGTTTGGTGGTGATTGAATGACATAAAAGTGGCTTATAATGTAAGCTTACAGGGTGAGCTTTATGCATAAAGCCAAGTTTTTTCCTAACCAACCCTTCCTCACCCTTCCCAATTAAAAACCATGCTCTTTCATCTATGAAAACGCCTCTCAAACGTTTCCCGATCTATACAAACATATTAATCCAAACAGACAGCGTTATCCCTACAAGAATTATGGAAAGCCAACCTATACCCGCTTACACTTAGGCATTGTTTGGCAAAAAAAAAAGCTAGCTTATAAGCTAGTTTTTTTTTTACATGTTTGGATGACCATAAGCTAGCTTATTGAAAAGTTACTCATAGTAGCGTTTTGAAAAGCTAGTTTATCAGCTACCAGCTAGCTTATCAATTAGTTTGCCAAACATAGCCTTAAACTATAGAGCTACTTTCCCAAATCTACTACAGGATTGCTTATTCCGCCATTCTAACAGACAAAATTAAACCCTAAAGTTCATTATCAATCCTAAATCTAAGGAAATTGCTATTCGATTTCAGAATGAACCATGAAAACACATCAATTTCAAGCACCGGAGACTACGGCTTCAAAGATGATTCAGATTACCTAAGATTCCGTCATGTACAGAGGTCCGATCTACCCCCAAATTGAAGGCACAAACATATCGAATCCGTTACCAATAATTTGAAAACACACTCAGATAATCAGATTTAGTAGCATCACGAATAGAAACCTAAATCTGGTTTTTCTGTTCATTTGAAGATAAACACGAGATCGATAGCATCCAAACATGAAATCTAATCACAAGCAATCAATCTCTACATGTATGTATGTAAAGGAGTGAGTATACATGAAACATTTAAGTTATGTGGTGTACGTACCTCCGATTGAAAGATTGACAGCAAGGAGAAGAGGCCAGATGAACTTGTAACGGCGTCCGACCGACTCCTTGACCGGCGGCGGTGGCGAGATATTGGAAGACGATGAAGCGGAAGTGGTGGATTGAGTAGCCATTGACGAAAATGGAGGTTGTTGGTTTCGTGGACGTTTCTTCAGTTGAGCTGTTTCGAGTGTTTGAAGTCGAATACTTTATTTCGGGGGTGTTTGGATTGATTATTTGAGGTGGTTTTTAGCTTATTACTACGATTTGACACCGGGGATAAGCACTTTTGAGTGTTTTGACGAGGAAAAATTAAAATGGTTTATAGCGATGCCAAACCGCTGAAAAACACTTTCTGATAAGTCATTTTGTTTTAACTTATCAACTTATTTGAAAAGTGTTTATCACTTTTTTGGTTATTTTATATGTATAAGTAATCTCAAACGTCTTTAAATAACAATTTATTAGCTTATTACGTTTTGGTACCACAATAAGCTAATCCAAACACATTTTAAAAACTCCGGTTTAATACCGTATAAATTGATAAAAACTTTTTAAAATAAGCATAAGTTAGTTTTAAATAAGCATTCTCAAACTTCTTTCAAGTATTTATTGATAAGAAGCCACTACAACTCAGCAAAGTAAATTTGTGGTGAAAGTACTAATACTAAAAAATTGATGCCTTAAATATGCTACAAATTGGTTCAAGAAAAATATTCAGTCATTAACTGATATCAAATTGGAGATGTCAATCAAGTGTTACTTTTCTCACATATCTCCTTGTCTATTACTTTTTATTTTGCACGCTAGTGGTCTTCATAAAAACAGCCTCTCTACCCTATAGCGTAACCTACCTTTGTCTCAGACATACAGAGGCCGTTTACCCAAATGCTTAACCCGGTAAGCGCTTACTAATAAAACTCGACACACTAATTTGCTTTACTGGGTAAGATTTTAATCAACACGGTGATATTTTATACAACAATTTACCCGGTAAACGCTTACCCGGGTAAGAGTTGTCACTCTCTCTTACCGGGTAAGACTCTTTATCCTTATCCTCGCTCTTACCGGGTAAGATCATATCATTTTGTCATGTTCATCCGCTATGGTAAATTCCCCGATAAACACTTACCGGGTAAGCATTTTGTAAACGACCCCTAAGTTTGTTTAGTTTGGTTCAATAAAGCCCAAGTTGCAGCAATTAAGTCTTTTCGAGTCTTTCACTAGAGTTTCATTAGGATATCTATCTAAGAATGATTATGAGTTTGCTGTATAGATGAAGTAATCGAAATACGGACAATTTGATTTCGTATATAAGATGATAGTTAGCCTCAATATACAGTTCCTCCAAACAAAAACTCGATTCATTGTTATATGGATGGCAGATTGATTATCACCCTACAAGTACCTTACTGACTTACTCATTGGTTAGTTCATGTGATGGTACCATTCACCATAGAATGGAATGGGGATTCGGCACTACATCATTATATTGTTTTTTGCTTCTTGCTCTTCCACCTAGGGGTGTCAAATATAACCGAAACCGAATAACCCACCCGAACCGAATGAAATTTGGGTTAAACGGTTTCGGGTTAAACGGTTCGGTTAACCGAATAAGGATCCTTATTTGGTTCGGTTATCGGTTAAATTTTTCTTAATTCGGTTAAACCGAATAACCCGAATAACATATTCTGCTAATATTTTATATATATCAAGTTCTTAAAAAATAAACCAAATACATGTTATACTATTATTATTTTACATATTTTAATGCTATATAATGTTTTTACTAATAGTAGATAATGTTTTTTTATCGTATTATGTTTTTTGTTTGATTTACAACATCGTATGAAGAAAAATAATGTCATTTGATAGATATTGGTTTTTGATAGATGATGTTTTTACTTAATATAAATCAATTATTGAGTATGAATGGATGATACAATTGTATGTTAGAAGTAAAAAGACATTTAATTTGGGAAAATTATTTGAGCAAATATCTAAGAAAAAATATAAATCCTTATTCCGTTTAACCGGGTATCGAACCGAATAGCCCGAAAACCGAATAACCCAAAACCGATTAAACCGGACCTTATTTGGTTTGGTTATCGGTTATTTTTAAAAAGCAAACCAAACAGGAAAAACTTGTTGACTACCAAACCGTCCAACATCCGTTTGGTTTTGCCAATTTGGGATATTTTTCTTCTTTTGCTAGTTTCACGTAATAAAAAACGCATATAAAGAATAATGGTAAGAATTTTCACATTGAACCCACAAATGCCTGTATTTTTGAGTTACATCCAGATCAGTAGAACTTTCTGGTATAGTTTTACCGATTCATATGTATGATCTAAGAATTCAAAAATACATGGAAACATTAAAAACCACATCAAGCCATCCACAAATGCATCGATTGTTTAAAAACATACAAAGATCCATAACTTCTTTTTAACGGTTCTTACAATTAGAACAAATACAAAACAACCATAAGAAGGAAAGCAAATATAACTAAGATAAGCAGAAAAAGTTGAGGATTAAGACTCACGTAAGAGACGGAATTCAGCGAGTTTGTTTGACGTTAGGAGAATCGGAGGGGCAAGGAGGGGAATCCCGAGGGGCGTCGTCGCTTTGATGGAAGGAAGGGATAGGATTACCGCCCTTAATTACCCAACCGAGAGCGAAGAACGAAAGTCCGGCAAGTATGGCGGTGCCCCAAGCGTGTGAATACCATTTGCTATACTGTCTGATGGCGTACTTCCACTGGTCCCTGAGGGTTGCTGCGTCCGGGTTCGTAATTTCGGGCGGGTTCGGAAAATTTGGTTTATAATGACTGCTACGATCTCCGAATTCACCAGAGACCCTAGGGGTTTTAGGTGGAAGGTTTTGGGGGTTTGTCGGTGGATTTTGGCGGTGATGATCGTCGGCCATTGTTGGGGGAGACAATCGAAGTTCTCGATCTAACTACATCAAATCGAGTTCGGAATATTTAGCTTATTGGTCTTCAAAATAATAATGAAAACATCGATAACGAAGCGGAAGACTTAAAAATTCATTCGACGAAAGTTCATGAAACTCAAGTTCATAGCAAAAGAAATGTTCAGTAATATTCAAAGACAATAATTTCAAGAACGGTTCACATTTTAACTTCAAAACGTAATATAAATAAAGTCTGTCAATTTCTATTGTGTTCGTGGGGTGGCCAAACCACACGAACTAATGGGTCGGCGTGCGGGCACACACACACGAGTCCCCCGTGAATTTAACCACGGCCACATATTATGTGGGTAAAAGTTCTAGGATCGATCCATCCGCCCTGGAGCCAACAAAGTCGGTCTAGTCCCCCAGAGTGGGTTCACGTAAGCAGGCTTTAACTATGGTGGACCGTCATCTGCAGGACGCCATGACAACAAAGCCGCCAAAGAAGGCATCCCAAATAAATGTGCCCATTTATTGGGTTATTATAAAATCAACGAAAACTAAACATATACCACTTACCCAAATGGCGTTCATAAAGTATAATTCAATATAGTTCACAATTTTTATAAACAATTTCATACGAGACACGTTTTAATAAAACGCTAACAGTTTCAACAAATGATTCAAAATCCAATCTCGTTCAAACATAAGATTCAGACCAAAATCAATGTGTATGTGAGTGAATAATTACACGTTCGTTGATCACATTCATGTGATCAATCACAAGGTGGTGAACCACCTTTAAGAAAGGTCAACTACATAAATTATTATTTATCGCATAACCTAGAACTCAATGGTTATTATCCTAAGCTTAATCGCGAAACTTTATTCTCTTAGGCATTAAACCGAACACTTGGTGTGCGGTTAAACATCTACATACAAATATCACCGTTTTGAGTCTAAATTTTACCCTTTTGTAATTTTAACAAACCTAAGCATTTCTAAACATGTAAATGATTATAACTTTGCAATATTTAATCATAATCTACCAACCAACTTCAACTACCCTAACCTACCAATTTAAATAACATAAAAAGAAATTTATACCTCTAAGAAGGGTTTGTCATGTAGATTCCAAATATGTAATTGTTTCTTCGATTACTTCAACAGATTAATAAAAAATTTAGAGAGAAGTTTCAACTTTTTAGAGAAAGAGAATGAAATGAGAATGGCTATGGCGGTGAGAAATGTGATGGAGACGATGCATCCTGTTTGTAGGTTGATTGATTTTTTTTGAGTAAATTACATTTTTAGTCCCTATGGTTTGTTGAACTTTTCTACTTTTATCTTTATGGTTTTAAAATTACAATTTTCAGTCTTAGGTTTTTTATTCATTAACTTTTTTGTTCTTATGGTTTAAAATTCATTTTTATTTTAGCCCTTCATACTTAAAAGGCTTCAGGAACGAAAATAGAAATGAATTGCAAACCATAGGGACGAAAACCAAAATTTTAAAATATAAGGACGAAATCCAAAATTTTCAACAAACCACAAAGACGAAAAAAGTAATTTACTCTTTATTATTATTATTATTATATATATATATATAGGGGTTGGATATTTTGCAACCCTAGTAAAATGTTGCAACCCTTGCAACCCACATCTTAACCGTCGGATTCATGATCGGCGGTTACAATAGATATGGAGCCCAATATTTTTAATTAAAAAAACAAAAAAATAAAATAACCGTCGATCATGAATCTAACGGTTAAGATGTGAGTTGCAACCTTTTTCAGGGTTGCAAAATATCCTTCCACTATATATATATATATAATTAAAAGAAGTTTAGTTAAATAACGGTTTTAATTCCTCAACTATCTTTGGTTGACATATTTAACTACGGTTCAATTGGTAAGAAATAATTATACACTTTTAAAATCGAGTCTTACATATTATATATCAAGAATTGAATTTCTTGTTTTTATAATATTTGGCATTTCTTTAATTTTATTTTATTTATACATTTTTTTAAACCAAATATTGAAACTACAAATCTTAATCTGGTAATTGTTTTAGTTCTCTCAATCCTTTTTGCAATCAAATACCAGATCAAGTGAAAATGCATAGTATGCTACCACAATTTCAGTAATCGATCCATGAGTGTGTTACAATAGAGGTTGTCAATTTCAAAATTAATAATTGTTTGGGTAAAATTTCACAAGTCACGACTGACGTAAGAAAACCAAATATCTCCAAACTTAAGACCATTCTTATATTAAAATAAGGCCCTGAAGATCACACATCGAAAGTTATGGTCGTCACTTATGACGACGGTTGTAAGTTTATTAGGCCTATGATCGAAGAGTCTCTCGACGACTCATACCTTACGATCTTTATAACGTAACAACGATTAAGTGTTATTTATTACACACGACCGTTTTTCTTTATGACACTTTATTACAGGTTATACGCTCATTCATGGACAACGGTCATAACGAACAAACTCCATCAAAGTCATTCAATGTACGGACTGTTGGGACATTAAACGCACATTTATGAAGACCAAGCTATATATACATGCTTGAAGGATCGTTTTGTGTACAAAACTGATTTGGCATACGCATCACTCAAGAACAATCAACTTAGTTTCTCTCCAGCAATAACTCTTGACGAAGTGCTTGATCGCACGACGAACAACACAAACTTACGATTTGTTTATTTATACTTGTAATATTGTCATTTGTACTTTCGATCACTCCTTCTAGAGGACGATGTCCTTGTTTGACGTCCATAGTGCACTTGAAGATCTCTGCTATCTTCCGAGGTTTTTACCCTCGACGGGATTTTTCGCGTCACCAATATCAATATGTGTGTGTATAAGTACACATTTCGTTGATATGTTCAATTGATCAATCCAAGGCGGTAAACCACCTTTAGGAAGAGTCAACTACAACAAATAGTTGTCCACGAGTCAAAAAAAATGAAATTCATACCTTAACCAAATTGAGATGTAACACCTGATCAACCGAGACTCAGGATGAAGTTTAACTCGTTCGATCGTCGATTTAAACCATGAATTATTATTACTCGTATAACATAAAACTCACACCTTAATTATTCTAAGTTTAATCACGAAACTTTACTCTCTTAAACATTAAATCGAACACTTGGTATGCAATTTACCGTATAACCACAATATTATCAATTTGATTATAAACTTTACCCTTTTTCAATTTTGACAAAATCAAACATTTCTAAACATGTATTTGATTATAATTTTGTAATAACACATCATAATCTACCAACCAACTTTAACTACCCTAACATACCAACTTAAATAACTTAAGAAGAAATTTATACCTATAGGAAAGATTCGAATAATGGATTTCGAATATACGGTTGAATCTTTGATTACTTCAACAAGTCGAGAGATATTCTAGAGAGAAGTTTGAAACTTAGAGAGAGAGAGAATGAGAGGCTATGGCGGTTCATAGGAAAATGAAGGGGCCGATGACAATTGTTGTAGGTTTTTTTAATATTTATAATTATAAATAGCTTGGTTGAATGACGGTTTTAACCCGTTAACTATCTAAGTTGTCATTTTAATTATGGTTCAATTCGGATAAAAGAATAATTACACGTTTTTAAAACCGAGTCTTACATATATATTCATAATATTTAATAATATGATTAAATCCAAAAATATTCAATATTGGGTTCATTTCGAATGTATTGACGAGACCGTTACAATGATTTGATTTGTAAAAAAAAGAAATATATTTTTTTAATGCATTTTAGTTTATATAGGATTATTTATGTTAATATGATAATATCAAATTATAAAACTAGGGAATGATATTTACAACCTCTGATTTATTTTTGATCAAATAAACCCAAGTATATATAGCAACGTAATCAAGTATCTATGTCCATGATGTGCCGAAACATGAAAAGGACCCCATATATCGCAATGGATCATATCAAAAGGTTTAGTGCACATACGATTAAGAGAAATAAAAGGCAATTTCTTCTGTTTAGCTAATGGACAAACATTACACAACGTATCTCCATGCAAATTTTTCGCATTCAACAAAGTCTTAATGGAAAGTAACTTTTTATTAGACGGGTGTCCAAAACGTTTATGCCAAACATCTAATGACACTTGATTAACCGTAACAAGCTGATAATCCTCCAATATGTACAAATCTTGCTTCAGTTCAGCCTTGCCAATTGTCCTGCTGGTCTTCACATCCTGAATCAATCCATAATCATCACAGAATTTAACCATAACATCCCGTTTAGAAATCAAACAACTCACTGATATCAAATTCAGTCGAAATGTTGGAACAAATAGGACATCACATAGACAAAGATCTTTGTGAATTATCACATCACCGATGAAATGAACCGGTACAAAACCAGTGTTTGGTAAAGTGACCGAAAAATTATAAACCCGTCGGATGTTAATGAATTTGTCAAGATTGTGACAAAAATGTCGAGAAGCTCCGGAATCGATTATCCATGCCTTAGATGAAATAGGTTTCACATAAGAATATAATGAATAACATATACCTTCTTTAGGCAGAATATCATCTCCAGTGGAAGAATCATAAATCATGTGACCGGATAGGGCAGACAACAAATGTTGACACTGTGTAGAGGAAAGTCCTTTGAAAACATTCTCAAGATCATGTTCTTGCTTCACATTTTCATTATCAACTACAACATTGTTGGCCCTTTGCTTGTGCTTGTAACCTATTGGATAGCCATGTAATTTGTAGCACTTCTCCTTCGTATGCCCCTGCATTTGACAGTGATAACAAAAAGGTCGATCTCGAACAGAAAATTTATTACCATTAGAGTTGAATTGATGCCCCCTTACACCAGTATTGAACGCCATCATTGACCGATGTCCAATAGGTGTAGAACTTTGTTGCATTTGGCCAATGCTCCTTTGCCGTTCCTCTTGTACCACCAAAGAAAAGACACGGTTGATTGCCGACAAAGGATCCATTAGAAGTATTTGTCCACGAATATGTGAGAAAGATTCGTTCAGTCCCATCAGAAAGTTCATTACGTGTTCTGACTGAAAATACTTGTCAATCTCCTTGACTCCACCACAATCGCATTTGTTGCATGTAAAGTGAGGTCTAAAATGAGATAATTCCTCCCAAAGTGATTTTAATTTGGTGAAATAGACTCCAATCGGATCCTGATTTTGTGCCAAACTCATGATTTCCCGTCGAACCTGGAAAATATGAGGACCGTTGGTTTGTTGAAATTGTTCCTTCAGATCTGTCCAGATCTCAAAAGCCGTATCAGCAAACATCACGCTACTTGCTATTTCTTTCGATACCAAGTTCAGAATCCAAGATATGACGATGTTATTATTACGTATCCAGTAAATCACCAAATTTGGATCATTAGGTTTAGTCAAAGATCCATAAATAAAACCGATCTTGTTCTTGACGGTTAGGGCTATGTGCATCGCCCTGCTCCACGATGAGTAATTATCTCCCACCAATGATTGTGAGACGAGCACCATGCCTGGATTGTCTGAATGATGAAAAAAATATGGATGTAACCTATCATCAATGGCAGAGATCTGTGACTTTGATGAAGTATCTCGTGTTTCAGAAGTTGACACGATGAAATCGATAAGAAGTGAAGAAGAATTTTTGAACGAATGAAACTAGCAGATGAAGCGTTGCTCTGATACCATATCAAGAAGTAAGAGAGAGAAACTCATTTTTGTATTGAATAATGAAAAAGGGAACAAGACAACTTTTATATACAGACGCAGAAAAAGAAACACACAAGATTAAAACAAAAAGACTAAAGTGCCCTTTCATCCAGCTGTAATAGATAAAGATCTAAAATTAAAAATGAAAAAGTAAGGTATTAAAACTAAATTAAATTACTAATTATAAGGGTATCAAATGTAACTTATAAAAAAAAATTGAGTTATGAGATTCACGGAAGAGTGGTGTAACACCCTAAAAATAGGGATAACAAAAATCCGGAAAACGGACATGAGGTATACTAAAATTGCCATAGCAAGAGCCTCCAAAAATGGGGAATATATATTTAAATAACCTGTTTAATCACAATTGTAATTTAACGGACAAAGAACAACAACCAACTAATCTAATTTCTACATCTAGAAAAGAGATTACAAAAAGGGTTGTCATCTATAGACCCAAACGGTCTATATCCAAAAGTATAACGCGTCCATGTGCAATTCCCCAAGCTCTCACCCCAATGCAACTAAACCTGCTTAAGACCGCCGCCGCTAGAACCTGAGATACACATCGACACCAAACAAGTGTTAGGCCAAAAAGCCTAGTGAGTTGAACAATAATAAGCATGCATGAACAAACATATTTCTTATCAGCAGTTAACCATAGTTCAACCAATGTGGAGTCAATAGGGGAGACCCATAGCACCAATCAAGTCCCACCCAAAAGTAGATATACCTTGATGCCCTTAACAAGGAACACCCCAAAGGCCCGACCCACCCGAAGACTATCTCTAAGAAAATTCCCCGAATGGCGGAGGTCTAGGCACATACCATCACAGTGGCGCCCAAGACTATATCCTCCTAGTGTACTGACTTGGTTCGTCCACATAACATTTATAAGGGGTCATTTAGGTATATTTCAACCCACATAATTCAATACCAACTACGGGTATAATATTACCACCTTATCCTCATGATGTCTAACAAAAGACCCAATGTAAATCATGCTCATCATACATATAAACATATCACCAAAATGGTGTTCCAACTAGAATCATCATCATGCCCATATATGCATACATTTAACATATCAAGGTACCCACATTATGTATCTATGAGACAAATCCCAAATAATGATACATATAACAATAATCATGGCAAATCACCCATATATATACATCTTCCACTATTTTCATGAAGGAATCCCCAAACATTTGAACATATAGAGATAAAGTAACAAATAGGAAATTATGATGTGTATCTAGTTTTAACAAAGGTTTAGTAAACTCACAATCTAGGTTTTAAACCCAAAACCTAGAAAATATGGAAACCCTAGAAGTTGGAGAAGATGAGACTTGAAGATGAGAAATGAGAATCTTGAAGAACACTTCAAAGGGGACACTTGGATGAAGCTTGACGACCACTTAATGCTCCCAACAACCCAAAACCCTAGAACTGAATGAGGTAGGTGATGAAACCCTAAAAATCGCCTCCAAGAAGAGCTCTCCCGTTTTTGTAAAGTGTTAATGTAAGAAATAAGACTGCCAAAGCGTTTTTAAAACAACCAGACCACGCGGGCGATAATGGCACTATCGCTTGTCACAATCGCGGAGTTCCCCACCCCTACGGTACAAGCCCGGCGAGTATGCCTGGCGATAGTGACAATGTCACAATCGCGGTGGCACTATCGCGAGACTCCTCCCACTCTCGGTACAATCCTGGCGATTGTGCCCGGCGATAGTGACAATGTCACTATCGCGATGGCACTATCGCGCCAAGCTCATCCCAGCCCGAAAACTTAGCAAATTTCGAAAATGAGCCCGAGGTCTAAACACATGTAACTATTATATTAATCAGATAGCATCTTAGTCCCATAATAATTATCATATGCATATATAAAAACTCATATTTTCAGATAAACACAATTAAAGTATTAGGGAACAAATACTTACCTTATAAATTTATGGATGTTACAAGTGGGTGTATATACTTGTAAGGTCTGTTATTATCTTAAAAACTTTCAAAATAACCGTCACCAACACTAATACATTTTTTATAAGGTAGTAATAGATTACTTTTAATTTTTAAATTACATTTTATACCCTCATAAGTAGTTATTTAGTTTATTTTATATTCCTTAATTTTTCATTTTTTATTTTACACACTTATCTATTAACATAGATTATCGTATATGAACTAAAATACATTAAAAAAATACTTTTCATCTTTTAGGTAGCGTTTGATATGCAAACATGATTGGACGGGACTGGACAGGACAGGACAGGACAGGACAAGAGGCTAGGACAGGACTGGACAAAACAATTGTCTGTCTTGTGTTTGGTACGGCTAGGACTGGATAGGATAGAACTAGATAAGTTTCCCTAAAAGTTGTTTGATGATTTTGTATGTCATATAATAATTATAAATAACACAAATAAAGTATATCTTTAAATAATTTAATTAAAAAACATTTTTATTTTTTACACAATTTTCATACATATAAATACTTACAAAAAAAATGGTAGAAAATTTGAATGAAGAATCTGAAATAATTGATAGTAGTTCGAAAAAATCCGATTTATATAAAGAAAATATAATATTTTGGTTCAATTTGGAAGATCTTAATGAATTGGCCGATGCATAGTTGAAGCGACACGTAAAGATAAAGGCGATGGGTGGTCGGTGATTGACGGTAGTTGTGAAGAACGTGAAAGATAGTGGATAGTGGTGGTGCAAGAGGTTGTTGTACTTGTGGTTGATGTCGTAAAAGTATAGGTGGTCGACGATGATAATGGTGGTGGCGGTGGACAGTGGTAATAGAGGTTATTGTAGTGGAGGAAGAGGCGGAGGTCACCGACGGTGGTTGAATACGAGCGACGATGGTTGGCTGTGAGCGTCGATGGTGGCGACGACAATGGGTGGTGGTGATCGGTGGAGGTGGCGATGGGCGATGGTGGAGGAAGTTGTTGTAGTAGTGGAGGAAGAGGTGGAAGTGGTCGACGATGGTTTGTGGTGGCTACTGGTGGCCGTCGATGGTGGTGACGGCCATAGATGGTGGTGATCGGTGTTAGTGGAGGTGGTCGATGATGGTAGCGGAGGTGACGATGGCGATGGTTGTGGAGGTGGAGGAGGAGGTTGTTATGGTGGAAAAATAGATAGAGGTGGTTAACGGTGGTTGGCGGTGGCTACTGGTGGCCGTCGATGGTGATAGTGGCGGTGATGGGTAGTGGTGAGCCTTAAGACTAATACCATATTAGGATTATATATCAAATGACGTTAGATTAGTGATTTTTAGTTTCTGTCTCACTTTTGTCCCATGTTGTTCCACCTATTTTGGTGGAACAAGAAAATACATTTTTTTGTCCCATCTTGTCCCACTCTGTCCAGTCCTTGTCCCTGTCCCATGTCGCACCAAACGTGGGACAGTGAATTTTTGTTCTGTCCCATGTCACGCCAAACGTGGGACAGTAAGTTTCTGTCTCGTCTCGTCCCACCCAGTCTGCAAACCAAACGCACCCTTACAAATTATACCATTGCAATCGTCTTGTCAGTACCTTTAAAATGAACCCAATATCGGATATTTTTTAATTTAACCCTATCATTAAATATCAGAAATATGTAGTGAATTATTTTTAAAACTTATGTTTTATACCCTATAGATTGGTAAAATGGTTATTTTCAAGATTCAATGTTATATTTCACACTCTTAGACCATCCACATCCCTGCAATTTATTGACCATCCACATCCCTGCAATTCATTTACACTTTCAATTGTGTCACATCAGCTTTTACAATTACCTTCTACACACATGTAATCCACTTACACTTTCAAAAGTGGTCCTCACTACAACATTTATTAATTACTTTATAAATTATTATATACATTTATATTTTTTTAGTTAATAACATGATATATAATTGTTTATTTTAATTTAATGTTAATTAAAATATAAATTTTAATTTCAAATAAACGATTAATATATGATATAATGCAATCATTTTATTTATTTTATAGTTTATTGTTTTGATTTAATATATAATTTATTAAATTATATAATAACACAACATTATTGAATTAAAAAGATTACATATAGAGATAAATAAAATATTGCATTAATCATTGTATGTTTTAATAGTTTTATTAGTATTGTATGTTGTAATATGTGTTATATGTAATTTCATTAATGTTTAAATTATTTTAATTATATTGTATTTATATTTTATTTAAAAAATAACATATATGCATATATATAATATTTTTTTAAACAAGAATGATTATTTTAATTAAAAAGTAGATTAATATTATTAATTTATAGAATATATTATTTCATATAAAAAGGGAATTTATCTAAATAAATAAATAAAAAATAAATTGGAAATTGAGATGGTGAAGGCCAGGTGGTTTGCAAGTGAAATTGCAATACTTGCAATCCATGATCCCACATGGCAAGAAGAATTCATTTGCAACCTTTTTTGCAATGCATTTGTCATCCCGAATGATCTAACAACTAATTTTCTTATAAATATATCGTCTCTCTAGATTAAAAAATATATATATTTATAACAAACAATCAACTTTTATCGATTATATTTTTGTATATGGTTGGTGGTAGATGGACATGTAAATGTTGTAGGGTAAAAAAAACATTGCATTTTTTTAAATTACCTTAAATTTCTTTCTTTTTAAGATCAAAAGGACGATTTTTTTTATTTGATGAATAATTTAATGAGAATTTTTAAAGCAAAGCCTTAATGTTACACCAACCCCTCTTAATTAAGATTGGTGATGCCTTAATGATTAAAAAATATATACTTAGGTGTCGTTTGTTTTTTAAGAGGTCTAAAGTCTGAATTCTTATTTTAGTTATGATTAATAAGAGGTGGTGTAAAAAGGTCTGAACGATTCAGACTTAAGAGCCATTAAGAGGTTTTTTAGAAAAAACAAACAACCCCTTAGAGATACACATGTTAAAATAGAAATCAATTGTTCCCAAATGTTACATGTTATAGAGAGCGAAAAAGGGATAAGTTCAGTTAGGAACACAAAATTGATTAGGAATACGGTAACCATCCACAACGCGTCATGTATCCCTCTTCATAATGAATATAGAAGTGTTATTCATTATGAATTACACATTCATGATGAATATGGGCGTGTTATTCATCATGAATCACACTGTAACACTCTCAAATTTGGAAAGAGTAACTAATTTAAAAATTTTAAACATACGCCAAATAAGGATAAAACCTATTCTACTAATCATCACTTGAGTCACCTCAATTAGATTTCTAGATTAAACTTCACAAATAATAGGTAAAGTCTTGTATAAAAACTAATTAAAGTTGGGTGTTACTAAGACCCAATAACAGTTGCTATTTCCAACAGTGTGGAAGGTTTCACCAAGCTACACTCTCTCGTGCATAAGGCTAGCACTCATCTTACCACGAAGTCGCTAGCAACAATCCTCAACCAAACCTGATGCACATACCGACAAATAAAATGGTTAGGCTAACGTCTAGTGAGTTCAAGAGTTTTCAACATGAACAAATATGTTTGTTAAAAGGGAAGAATGCAGTTTAAATCATCATCTTTCAAAATGATTTACTTTAAATATTAAACGACTCATTTTCCAATAACACACACCTTTAAAAACAAGCAGCCCAACATGAACATTCTTTCGTAAAACAACTTCAACCCCCAAACTCACCCAAAACGTGAATAGTAATTAAACTCTCAATGTATAAAGTTGTGAATAAGACTTTATTTTCCGAAACACCCAAACACAGGAGGGCATAATACTCGGCCCATAAATCACGAATAAAATCCGTATATACAGAACGTCACCGAAAATATGGATAATAAAATAATACCATTTAATACCCAAATAACACCTTCCGGTGACGGGGGAGACCCGATTCCGTTGTACGTGACAGAACACAAAGTTTAGCCACATAGCCACGTTGTCGAACTACACCTCAGATCGTAACTGTATTGCCTGCTCTGCCGAGCTACACCTCCAGTCGGACTTTATTTCAAGTCCCAAAACATTGTATCCCCCATTGCCTGCTCTACCGAGCTACACCTCAAGGATACACGATCTTATTGCATGTTCAGTCTCTAGTGGAGTTTCATCCTTAGGGTACTTACTCGACCCCTAGTGCCTACTCCCTAGCATTCAAGGTATGAACCACAACTCCTTATTTGATAACTCATGATTTCTAACCCTCGTGCACAAGAATTAGAACATCAAATTACAAAACCCATGGTTCCGAAGTACAACCCATAAAGGTTCATCTCCGCAAAACGACTGGGACAACAACAATGCCAACACGACATAATTCCCAATGTGAGAATATCAATACTCCTCACCCTTAATTATGATTAACTTACATGCCTATGGATCTAATGCAACACAGTCTAAAATTACATGACTACACATGAATGACCAACACACTCGAGCATGTAATTACCATTAATATACCACAAAATGCATTCAGAAGCAAATCATAAATGGGACTCTATATTGAGCCATTAAAACCGGACAAATGTCCTCAAAACTCTTTTAAGTCAAAACCGAGCTAAAATGCTCAAAAATTCATTTTGCCAACAAATAACCGTCCCCAAATAATAAAACGTATTTAAACGGCGTTTACACTAACACACACCTCAAAGAGGTGACTAACCCACCACTCATCACAAATTGGGACAAACGATTTTCCAAATGGGCTCATACCCTTACGTTTCTAAAATGTCTCATAACACGGAGACATGCATTTTCCAAATGGTTTATGAAATCAAATACACCAAAATGCATAACTCATAAAATAGACTCAATTTGTACAAAAATCATCAAAAATGCATGAATCATAAAATAGACTTTATTTGTACAAAATCATCAAAAATGCATAAATCATGCTATTACTTGTCAAGATATCCAAATCCCAAAGATCCCAAAGATGGGTATTTCACAAGTTTATAGAATTAAACACTTCATATAGTCAAAATTTATCAACTAACTCAACAATTAATAATTTTATGTGAAACGTATAAACATTTAAAGATTGACATTTTTGGCATGTACATCGTTTTCACAAATCATCTTGAATTCACCATGCTAGATTTAGGCTAAATCTATATTTTCCCCAACTTGAGCTCCTTGAAGGAATTCGAATCTTCAAGCCAAAACTCCCAAAAACCTAGATCCATAGTTTTCCAACCGTAAATATACATATTCAACCATTTAGAATCGATCCCCAAACATTTTATATCAAAATCCACAATTTGGCCAAAACCTTAATTTTGACCTAATTTATCCAAAATCATCAAATCCGAAATTTGAGAAACCAATCACTAGTAGTAAATCATCCATGGAGAATTTATATCTTATAATAAGGTTTAGAAATGAGAATGATGCACTTACCACTTAGGTTTTGATGAAAACCTAGAAAACCCAAAAAAGAGTTTGAGGTTGAAGATGAAGATGAAGATGGAGGTGGAGGTGGAGATGGAGATTTTTGGTGTCTAGCTTCTACCCCTTGATAACACTTCAATACTTGAGGATTGAGGCATTTAATTGGTCAAAACCACCATAGATGGGTTGGGTGGTCTTGGGAGAGTTTAGAGAGAGTTAAAAGTGAAATGTAAGATGAGAAATGAAGAAAGGAGAGAAATCCCGAATTTATCAGCCCTCCAGCCCCTGGTGCGACATTGCCAGGTGACATTGCCCTGGGCAATGTCGCTGGTCATAGTCGTTGGTGTGTACCAGCACACGGTAACTTCTATACGATTGTGACTGTTGATCCAAACTCTCTCAGTGATTTGATAACGACCCTCTTTTATACTTAGTGAAAATTACGTTTAATATGTATTAGTGTTTCACCATCAGCGATCAGACTGAGTCTGTTCAGTTATCGTTGATAGTTTTTCTTGTAAGCATTTATATGTATTAGTGTTTCACTATCAATGATAAGACTGAGTTTGTTCAGTTATCGCTGATAGTTTCTGATGTAAAAAGTAACGTAATCCCTGAAGACAAGTCTCGCGTCAACAGATGTTCATAGCTGAATCGAAGACAAAGCTGCTGAACAAAGACAAGTCTACTAGTGACCTGATGCGGATATCAGTGAAGCAAAGACGACTCTACTTATACGCGAAGGAACCTGAGGAAAAGCTTCAGCGATAGCTGAACTTCTTTGTATCTCTGAAGGAAGAGATATTCACCGATCAAACGATCATGAAGCTTATACCTCAAGTCTCCTTTTGTCTTACCTTGCACAACCAGTACGATGTGTCAGAACGGACATACCTCTGCCACAATTTGTACAACAAATATGTTCATGATACGGCCGAAAGCATGTCTCTCAAAGTCAGACTCTCTCAGCCAATCAATGAAGGACACGTGTAAAGTGCCCTGCCATGTATTTAATGCATAGGGTATAAATAGAAAGTTCACCTCTCCATCTGAGAGTGTGCTCTATTCTTGAACCTTTATAGAAACCCTTGTTTTCTATACTCTCTAATCCCCCATTCTCTATATTTTTGTGCAACCATCTTAGTGTTTCTTAAGTTTGTTTAGATTGAGTTTGTCTTAATCTTATTCCGCAACAAACTTGTAAATTGTATTTTATTTATAAATAAACAATTTATTAAACCTTAAATTTTGTGTTTGTATTCAACCCCCCCTTCTACAAACTTGTTAAGCACCTCCGGGACCAACAAGTGGTATCAGAGCGGACTGTTTAATCTGACAAACAAGATATTGCTTTATTCTCTTCCTTGCTATTCTAACATGGCACTTAACACAAACACAAACTACTAAGATAATGGTTCACTTTCTAAACCTCCTCGATTTAGCAGAGATAACTTCTCTCTCTGGAAAAATCGAATGATGCTATTTCTTGAAGGTGCAGATCCCACTATACCTGAGTATGTAGCAAAACGGACCATATGAACCTGTCCAAATCATAACTGTCGTTCCAGCTACTGCCACCACTCCATTTATTCCTGAACGCTATATTGCTAAGGAAACCAGACAATGGAGTGATGAGGACAAAAAGAAGGTTGGTATTGATGCAAGGGCAAAGACTATTATCTCTATGGCTCTGCCTGATGAAGTTTTCCATTCCATCATGCATCTTAAAACTTCTAAAGAAATGTGGGAAACCATATGTGTTCAATATGAAGGCACCACTAAAATCCAAGAGACTCGAAAGATTAACTTGGTAAGACACTATGAAAGTTTCATCGCTCGTATAAATGAATCTCTCTCTGACGTTCATCAGCGGTTTAACTATTTAATCATTGATCTAAGAACCGTTGGTAGGACCTATTCTAATTCTGAGGTCCTAACAAAATTCTTAGAATGTCTTCCTGAATGCTGGGACAGTTATTCAATCTGTCTCAAGCTGACAAAAGACTTAAATTCTCTCTCTCAGCACCTTGTATGGAATATTGCTTAACTATGAGCAGTCAAACCTGTTGAAGAATAATCTTATAAAAGATTCTAAAGACTCCAAAAGCACTCCTGTTGCTTTAGTCTCTTCAGAGATAATTCCATCTCAGCGATCTACTCTCACCATCACTGAGTTAGATTCTGAATCTGAGGATCTATCAGACACTGATCTTTCAGAGTTTGATGAGTCCTTAGCACTCTTGACAAACTCTTTTAAGAGATTTGCAAGAAAGAGCAATTTCAGAAGAAATAAGCCTCTCTCTCTCTCTCTCTCTCTGACAAGCCAAAATCAACCCCTGTTGATAAGGCTACTGCTACTTGCTTTAACTGTGAAAAGATTGGACACTTTGCAAGTGAGTGCAGGTCGAAGAAAGTCTTCAGACCTTCTACATCAAGAAGATCCAGCGATGACAAATACCTAAAGTTGAAAGATAAATATCAAAAGATGAAAAGCTACAAGGGAAAAGGTAAAGGTCTCATTGCTGAAGAACATGATTGGGCTGAATCAGAAGAATCAAGTTCTGATGAAGAAGAAGTCGCTAATCTTTGCCTTATGGCTGAGATTAAAGCAGAAGTGGAAGAACAATCTGAAACTTCTATGAGCTATATATCATCTCAGGTATCTATCTCTACTAATCCCTCTCTACCTGAATCAGAGACAAGTCGCGCAGTTGATGTGTTGACGATTGATCTTTACAATGCTCTAAACGGCAAATCTCTAGCTGAAAGCAAAAACAATGACTTAACTGAACAGCTGGAAAAATGCCATGAAAAGATCAGAGAACTGACTCTTTTAGAGGAAAGTTTGAAAGATCAAGTTGTTGTAAATAAAATCATCAGCATAGAACGCGAACAAGCCATCGCTGCTCTAAAAGCAGAAAAGGATACTGTTGAAAAATGGTGCAATTCTTCAACAAAAATCACTGAGATAATAAATGCTCAAACTACTGGTGGTGATAAAACCGGTCTTGGTTTTTGGAAACCACAGGATGAGCCTAAATAAGACTGTTCCATGCTTATGTTTGGAACATTTGTCACTTATATCTTTGACACTTATTATAATCAATTTTATCCTTCTTCTTCTAATTCTATCCCTGAGGAAAAATCCAAAGGCTCTAAGTCTGTGGATAAAGGAAAATCCATTCTTCGTCCTCAGAAGGTTTCCAAGAAAGCAAAGCTGAAAGTTCCCTCTAAACCTTCAGCGAATCAATCTTCTAGCTCTGTGATAGAAATCTTTGATCTCTGTCCTCCAAAGCTAAAGATTGATCTCAAACCTAAGAGATCTGAAGAAATCAAAATTCCTCCCAGATCTCATGCTAAAAGCATTATTGGACCTGGCCCTGCTCATCTTAAATTCTCAAAACCTCTCTATTATGGTCCTAAAACCACTTTCAAATATAGAAAATGCTATCACTGTGGATTTACTGACCATATTGCAAGCAAATGTCCAAATGCCACTAAAGCTGATAAATCAGCCAAAGTGAAGATGAATGCCTCCAAGGCTGAGAAGGTCATCAAAGCTGAAAAACTGACCAAGGTGAAGAATACCACTAAGGTTAAGAAATTAAACAAAGTGAAGATTACCACTTAAGCTGAATCTTCATCTGCTGTGAAGATTGTTGAACCTTCCATCTCCACTAACCCCAAAGGACCCATTGAAAAGTGGGTACCAAACAAAGCTTAATCTTCCTTATGTGTGCAGGGATCAAAGGGCATCTGGTATCTCGATAGTGGATGTTCTCGTCATATGACTGGACAAAAAGACCTGCTCACTGAATACAAGGAAGAGAAAGGTCCCTCTGTGACCTTCGGTGGAAATGAAAAATGATATACCTGAGGGTTTGGTGTCCTCAGCAACGGGAGAACTACCTTCAGAAGAGTCGCTTATGTAGATGGACTGAAGCATAATCTTCTAAGCATCCGTCAGCTATGTGACAAAGACTATGAAGTTCGCTTTTCTAAGAAAGCATGTTCAGTGGTGAATGAGAAAGGAAAACTGGCTCTCGGTGGTTTTCGTAAAGAAAATGTCTATGTAATAGATATGGACTCTACTACCACTGAGAATGTGTGTTTTCTCTCTAAAGCCTTTTCTGATGTCAACTGGCTATGGCACAAAAGGCTCTCTCATCTAAACTTCAAAACCCTGAATTATCTCTCTTCTAAGGAACTGGTTTCTGGTCTTCCTCAGCACTCATATGCTAAAGAATCTCTCTGTTCAGCATGTGAAAAAGGAAAACAGACAAAAGCTAGTTTCAAGTCTAAACAAGTTTCCTCAGTGACAAGTCCTCTTCAGCTCTTACATATGGATCTGTTTGGCTCTGTCAACATCCAATCAATAGATGGAAAGAAATATACGCTTGTCATTGTAGATGAATACTCTCGCTACACCTAGGTTATCTTTCTTCGCTGCAAGAGTGATACTCCAGAAGAACTAATATCCTTCGTTAAGAAGATGGAAGTGTTGAATAACCTTACTATCCGTTCAATAAGAAGTGATCATGTAACTGAATTCAAAAACAGTTCTCTGAACATTTTCTTTGAGAACAAGGGAATCTCTCATAACTTCTCTTCAGTAAGAACACCTCAGCAAAACGGAGTCGCTGAAAGAAGAAACAGAACGATCATTGAAGCTGCTAGATCAATGCTCAGCGATTCTCATCTCCCTACTCAATTTTGGGCTGAAGCTGTAAACACTGCATGTTTTACTCAAAACAGATCGTTGATTGTAAAGCGATTTGGAAAGATATCTTATGAACTTTTTCATGGAAGAAAGCCCTCTATTAGCTTTCTTCATATCTTTGGTTGTCAGTGCTTTATTCTAAACAACAAAGATCAACTTGGAAAGTTCGACTCAAAAGCTGATGATGGAATATTTCTAGGATATTCCTCCATCTCCAAAGCCTACGGAGTTTTCAACAAGAGAAGACAATCTGTGGAAGAAACAATTCATGTCACTTTTGATGAAACTCGCTCAGCGAACTCTAAACTAATCGCTGACAATGAAGAACTAAATGCTTGGATGTTTTCTCACTACAGAGAAACAGAACCCTGCTTCTCAAACCATTAGCATTCAAATCCTCCAATTGTTGATGATGATCCAAACATCATACCTCTTAACGCTGAATCCAAATCATAGATATCAGCAGAGCCTCTAAACACACTTCTACCATCAGAACCATCTTCGTCTGAACATCTCTCAAAAAACAATGGCATGTCTGAAACTCAACAGCTAATCGCTGATGAACCTTAAGCTACTTCATCAGTGAACATTCCCATTGTTGATCCAACCTCTGAAGTAAGCGATCATGCCCCTGCTCAGCGATGGACCAGAGATCACCCCATAAATCAAATTCTTGGTGATCTCGATGCAGGTATTCAGACACGACGAAGTTCAGGTAATATCTGTCTCTTTGTTAACTTTGTTTCTTTAATAGAACCAAAGAAGGTTGATGATGCCTTCAGAGATCCAAACTGGGTTAGCGCTATGCAAGAAGAGTTGACTGAGTTTACTCTTAACAAAGTTTGGAATCTCGTTCCTAGACCATCTGACAAAACTGTTATAGGCACCAAATGGGTGTTTAGAAACAAGTTAGATGAACATGGGACTGTAACCCGCAACAAGGCTCGACTTGTTGCTCAGGGATACAGACAAGATGAAGGCATAGACTATGATGAAACCTTTGCCCCTGTGGCTAGGCTCGAAGCAATTCGACTATTCTTAGCTTACGCAGTCTATAAAGACTTCATTGTGTATCAAATGGATGTAAAATCAGCGTTCCTAAATGGAAAGCTAAATGAAGAAGTCTATGTAGAACAACCTCCAGAGTTTTATGACCCTAAGTATCCAAATTATGTTTATAAATTGGATAAGGCTCTCTATGGTCTAAAACAAGCCCCTCGTGCTTGGTATGACACTCTCTCATCCTTTCTTATCTCTGAAAATTTTGAACGTGGAAAAATTGATAATACTTTGTTTTTCAGAAAGATAAAAGGTCATATTATTCTTGTACAAATATATGTTGATGACATCATATTTGGTTCTACTAACCCATCTCTGTGTACTCGCTTCGCTGAAAGAATGAAGAAAGAATACAAAATGAGTATGATGGGTAAGCTGACATATTTTCTTGACCTTCAGATCAAGCAATCTGACAAAGGTACTTTTATCAGCCAAGGTAAGTATGTTAAAGACATGCTGAAGAAGTTTGACTTAACACAAACTTCAGCGATGAAGACTCCTATGGCACCTCCTCTGACACTTAACAAAGATCCATCTGGAAAGCCTGTTAATGTCACTGCCTATAGAGGAATGATAGGCTCCTTGCTGTATCTTACAGCGAGCCGACCTGACATCATGTACTTTACTTGTTTATGTGCTCGCTATCAATCTGAACCCAAGGAATCTCATCTGATCGCTGTTAAACAAATTTTCAGATATCTGAAAGGGACTCCTAACCTCGGTCTTTCGTATCCCAAAGACTCAGGGTTCGATCTAACTGGATATTCTGATAGTGACTTTCCAGGGTGTAAAATCGATAGAAAGAGTACTACTGGTGGATGTCAACTCCTAGGAGGAAAGCTGGTAAGCTGGACAAGCAAAAAGCAAAATTCAGTGTCCACTTCCACAGCTGAAGCTGAATACGTAGCCACTGGAAGTTGTTGTGCTCAGGTCTTATGGATGAGAAATCAACTATTAGACTATGGCCTTCAGCTATCAAAGATTCCAATCTATTGCGACAGCACTAGTGCTATTGCTATAGTTAATAATCCAGTGTTACATTCAAAAACAAAACACATAGAGATCATATATCATTTTATCAGAGATCATGTGATGAATGGTGATATTGAACTTCACTTTATCCCCACTGACTATCAGCTTGCTGATCTGTTTACCAAACCTCTTGATGAGACAAGGTTCAACTTTCTCATCGGTGAGCTTGGAATGCTGAATCTCGAAGAATAAATCTTCAGCGTTCATGCATTATGTCAATGATTATAAGCTCCCCTTTATCATTCAATCTCTGATTAAAACTATAACTCTCAGGTATGTTTTCTTACTCCACTCCAAATCACTGAATCTTCAGTCAGTAAGACGTTTTAAAAATAAACCTTTGATCACTGAAGTTTTCTTCAAATGATTAAAAGCTTTTTGAAAAACAAAATCTATCACTGATTTTTTCTCTTCAGTGATCCTTCTAAAATAAAAATCAATCTCTGAATTTTTATCAGGGATTCTTTCAAAGGAAAACCTATCTCTGACTTTTCTTCAGAGATAATTTCAAAAAGGACAAATGAAACGGTTTTTCTCTCTCCTATGACGTCATTTGAACCGACAATCCACGACATGCCTTTTTCTGACACGTTCGTCCGTTGCTCTTCTATCCAATCAACTTCGTGGGACGTGTCCATGTCATGATGAACATTTGTTTTCCCGCCTCTCTCTATCTCTCTCCCTCTCTCCTACTCTCAAACGTATAAAAAGAATGTTTTTTCCATTCTTATCGTTTTACGCTTTCTAAAAAAAATTGAGCAAGAAATTCTCTTTCAAGCTTCTGCATCGTCTTCATTCAAGATCACCAGGTTATTTTAATCTTTAATATTGTTTCCATTACAATCTTGCATATCTTTTAATTGAGTCATTTTCTTTCTTTTATTTTATTTGCTTGGGGACAAGCAAAATTTCAAGTTTGAGGTTGTGATATGCATTGAGAATTCAATGCATAAGAACACCTTTTCTTTCTTTTTAGATAGATCATTTTGTTTAATCCCAAATTTGAGTCCATTTTTCTTATCTTATTTTCCCTTTTCTGTTATATGGAGCTAAGTTTATGATTTTCCTGTCTTTTACTACTTATGGAAGCTAACATATGTTTTACGCTGATTTCATTACTGCCAGTCAATGCTACAACATCCGGATCTGCTTGTTGGAAGAGCCATGGACGAATTTGATGAAGATGGCCAACGAAATTAATCCAAAACCAAATCTTTTGTTGAAATGGAACTAGAGTTGTTGGCTGGAGGAAGGAAGATGATGACATACTTGGAGTGTAACTTTGGTTATAACTTTAGTTGTTGTGTCCTTTATATTATTTTAAGTTTCCTTTTTATTACTAGTTTGCCATTGTTGGTTTAGTATAAATAGGAGTAGTATTCTCTTGTTTTGATTCATCTTTTTTGGTATTCCATCATGTGGAAGAACTGATTTCGTGATCCTCTCTAGAAAACTTTAATATTAAGTCCTTAAATTCCTTATTTACTTATTGTCTTTACTTATTTGCATTTTACATTTCCGTCATTTATTTTCCGTTATTTATTTTCCGTCATTTACATTTCGTCATTTACATTCCGTCATTTACATTATGTCTTTACTTTATGTCATTTACATTTCTTGCAATTTATTTTACGCAATGAGTAGCTAATTTTATAGTTTGGGTGTGAGACAAAAAGGGAGGTTGTAAACCAAAAACTAGTGGACTTTGTTCTTCAATAACATTGTTCCACTATGTCATTTTAAGTTTTATAAATCCAAACGCACTTCTTGACGAATTAATCACTTCTTAAAGTGTGAAAGTGCCATGGACTTAGGAATAAGTCATGAAAAAGCACGTCAGTTTGAATGATACGGGAAGTATACTTGGAAGAGTTACTAGCAAGGGAACTTGTTATCTTTGTTTTTCAAACCGATTGATTCTTGACGGGTTGATCACTAGTCAAAGTGTTAAAGTGTAGTGGACTCAGGAATGAGCCACTAAGAACATGTCAACTTGAATGATATGGGAATCGACTCGGAAGGGTGATTTTTAAACAAAGGCATTTGTTTTTCCATATACTTTAAATAAACCATTTGACACTCACATTGGTCCGGACATTTGCATAGGCATATGTTGATGGAAGGTTAAACAAAAGTGCAATGGTAGATATCTGGAAGGATACTCTTTAAAGTACATGGTGGAACTTGTTGTTGTTGAACTAATGCTATAGCATGCTATAGCATTCCTATAGCATTGGCCTCCAGAATTTGTGTTTACTCCTCACTTTAAGTCTTGCACCCATTCTATCTTTATATATCTTGTTAATCATATCACTGTTAACCAACCCAAACAAAGTCTTCAAACTCGCCATCTGAAGTTAGTTTTTTATCTCGAGATCTTGCAACATAAGATACCTATCCCTGTGGAATACGATACTTGGTTCTTACCATTTTATTACTTGAAAAGACGATATTGGATCCCGTTGTATACTTGCTATGAGATTCAATTATCACATGTCTTAGAGGTGTGCAAACATATCGTATCAAGTTTTTGGCGCCGTTGCCGGGGATAGGCGTAAATCTATTGTTGTTTAGCGATTGAGTTTTGTTAAGCTAATTTTTCTACCACCTTTGTTGCTCGTCATAAGTCTCCATGTATGTCTGAGTAACAAATCTTTGAGTTTTTCTTTCTGTGAATATGGATTCCATGGGACATTTGTTTGGGCCGTATGAAACTGTTTTATGTGACTATTGTGGCGGAAATCATTTCTCGTATAATTGTCCTTCGAACCCCGAATCCCATTATTTCATAGGAGATAGTAATTGGGATGCCTCACACTTCAATGGTTACAATCAATCATGGGAGGATCATCCTAATTTGTTTTTAAGTGATCAAGATCATGACATGTTCACATCACCAATACCTCCCTACCAAGATTGGAGTAACACTTATTCAAATACTTTTGACCAATCTTGGGAGGAACAAGTTGATTTTTCTGGAAGTTTTCAAGGGGATGATTTTAACAACTCATTTTTATCCCCTACACCTTCTTTAGAACAAACTGAAAACTTTGTATCTCTTGAAACTTTGATGAATGATTTTTTACAGAACATAAATGGAGTTGTTATTAACATAACGACCTGTGTTGGAGAGATCATTAGTGAGCATAATAGACAAATCCAAAATCCTATACCAAGT